>JZKD02S1008722.1:0-16997 GCA_000966675.3 Picea glauca
GGGTTCTGTTGAGGTCCTCGTCTCTCCTGAAGCTTAGCTAGAAACACATGACAAACTTCTATAACATGTTCGAATGAACTGTAGTAGTTGCAAGTCGTACAAGGTTTTTGGCAGTCCCTTTCCAAGTGTCATGGCTGTGCACAGTTGTAACAGATTATTTTTCCTCGACCTCGACCCATACCTCCTCTTCCTCTTCCTCGGAATCCACCACGAGGGTTGAAGTTTCCTCTCCCAGGGGAGTTATACTGCGTAGTGTTTCCTTCTTGTTCTACTTCACCTTGAATTTTGTATATATCTGTTGACCTTTCATGCATGAGGTCATAAGCCCTACAATCCCTATCATCATGCCCCATCGACTTGAAGAACGTGCAATACAAATTTGTGGGTGTTTGAACATATTTTTGCATGTAATAGCACTCACCAGGGTGATGTATATTTCTACATACCTCGCACCAGGGTAGGGTGACTTGCTTCAAAGGGATCGGAGCTCTAGAGGCCAAGTATTCATGAAATAAGGGACAATGTTCCTTGTCATGGCCTTCTGATTTGCATCTGATGCACCATATGTCTTCTCTTTTATATTTTCCCTTGTCTTTCTTCATATCTTCTACCTGTAGAGACAAACTAGTTAGCTGACTCAAGATTTGACTCATACCTAAGCTAGATTCTCCCATAGGGGATGATTCTAGCTTAATGGAGATTTTCAGCGCCTTAGACTGCAAAGCAATCTTCTGTTGCATCAGAGGAACTCTGATGTGTGGTAAGAGAGAAGCAATGAACCATTCTTTTTTCTTCTCATCTAGAATCTGAAAAGTCAACCGGCCTATTAAGGTCTTGAACCTCTGATCAAATTCCCAAACAGGTCCAGCTACTTTCTCCTTGATCTCTTTCAGCTTCGTAATACATTGTGACTCCGAATTGGGTTTCTTGAACTCTGAAATCAATGCATTCTTAATCTCATTCAACGACTTAGGCTGTGCAAGTCCTTGGACAAGCTTCATGTACCAGCTCAGTGCGCGATCTCTTAGGGTAGTACTAAATTGATCTCTTTTAACAGCTTCGTCGGTGACATTCTTAATATTCCATACTACTTCACATAGGAACCAGTGCTAATCAAGATCTTCAGATCCATCTCCCCTAAAGATAGGGAGCCTCATCTCATCTACCATAGAGCTTCCTAGGTTTCCTGTCTGAGTATATGTTGAACTGCTAGTAATAGTACTCTCAGGATTCTGATGACTCTGACTGTTATGATTGCTTAGTGCTGCTGAAACAATAGGAGGAGTAATAATACTTACTTGAATGGTATGTGCAGTTCCTGAAGCTTCTGGCTCTTCCCGACGAGGTTCTTCAGCTTCCCCTTCTTGTGCCCTATCAGGTTCTAAAAGCTCTTCGTCCGTAAGATCTGCCTCTTCTCCACTGTAGAAACCCTCGTCCCCGTAGTTCTGCTTAAACAAATTCGCAAGAGGAACTTCTCTAAATATCCTTCCACTGCGTGTATGTCCTATCTCTGTGTCATTTTCGCTGCCCGATTTCTTGAACATTATCCTTTTCGAATCCGACCAACTACTGTATCTTCAAGATATTCTTCTCATGCAATAGCATCTTGATTCTCAACTTTGGAAAGTGTAAAAATTTTCCTCGGGGTCCCTTAAAGAAATACCTCTCGGCTTGGCTATATGAATCTACTCTATCAACAAAAAAATCAGTGATATACCCTCCAATGGTGCTATCAAACCAATGATCTACCGCTCATGACATGACGTTATCATCCCTCTTGACCTTCTTAATCAGATCCGACGTCCAAACCACAGGAGGTCTAGATCTGATCTCAAACTGGGTATCTGCTAACCTAGCTAACCGCTCGTATAGCTCCTTATGAATCCCTCCAAAGAAAATCTCATGTATATCAGTAAAGATATACCTTCCTAACCAGTCTTCTATGCTAAGATTAGGGTTCTTGTTCTGGGCTTCAACGAAATCCTTTTCTTGATCTTCTATCAGCTTCTGAATCTCTGTTTTTGATGGAAACCATGTTGACATTCCCTCAAGAAGATTCATGTCCTAGAAATGGAACCATTTGTTGGCACAGGGGCAGACCCAGAGTTCATCTCCAAGAGCGCACCAACAAGCCCTAACTACTGGCCCTTTCGGCAGCACCTGCGAGGCAGATGCAATCTCACCCGAAGCAGTTATGAGTGGGTTGCAGGACATAGATGTCTACAACCAAAGGGGATATCATGTGGATCCAATACAAGAATAATACAACATTTATATATCACTCACTAGCTTAGATCTACTTTTCACAACTATCTATCAGATCTAACACAATAAAGAAATAACAGTATATCAAATGACGAAGAACAGAGCATCAATCACACACACAACACAAGATATATGTGGTTCACCCTCTCTCTAGGGCTACGTCCACATAACTGTGCTTTATGATATATTAAGATGAAGCATACAGTTCTTGTCTGCGCTCTTGGCTAGCAGATCTTTTTTCTTCTCCTCTCTATCTCTCTTTCTCCCACCCTGTGCACCCAGTTGCAGGGTTGATCTCCTCACCCAGCTGAAGATCTTACAATACCAGAAGGTTCTCACAATACAATGGTTCTCTCTCACTAACAATCTCTCCTCATAACATAATCGAACAACAAACTCAAAACGAACCCTCTTCCCTAATCTAGGTTCTTATTTATACATTACAATAGTTCACCGACAGCCTTAGGCCGAGACCTAAGTGTCAAAATCCTAGATAAAAAAACCCTAGGTGTCTAAAACCCTAGGTCAACTTGACTCGCGTTTTCAGGGCTTTGCCAACCTGTCTTTCCTTCCTTCTCGTGCGGTGCTCCAAAGCATCCAATGGTAGATTTTTCTGCTTGCTAAGTTGTCCATGATCCATCTTCCTTGTTGATCTGTCATCCTCAATCTCCTCGTCCAACTTCTTACTTTCTCTTACGTTGCTCCATCTTTTCTTCTCTTTTTCTTACTTCGACCCAGTAACAGTCATTGTGTCTTCCGCGTAGTTCGCGTTTTGCCTTTTTTGCCTTGATCTTCGCTTTCTTCCATAACCAAGGGCCAACATAAGGATAGATTCACTATCTATTTGAGGGTTGTTGAACTGTTCTAGGTTCTTTAGGTTGTGCAAGGAGTGCATAACAAAGTATTGGAAACTCTGTAGCCAACGCAAGGAGTGTGCATCTAAACTCTTTCGAGTCAGAGAAGAACGTGTCAGGAGGGCACACCAAGACAATCAAAAACTCAAGAGGAACCTTAAGGTTACTGAATACCTTGGAGGAGGAACTGTGCAGAGAAGGCATAGAAGACAACGTTTATGAATACTCTCTAAGATCTGCAAGTGTGCATTGAGCAAAATTTGTCGAGAAGGCACAAGAATCACTTTGAGGAGAAAAGGGGTTGAAACCTTAGAACTTGAGTAAGAAAAAGCTCAAGAGAGACAACGCAAGGAGTGCGCGCAGAAGTGAATTTATTTCAAGTTCACAAGCTCATGAGGAGTAGTGCAAGTTTGCACGCAGAGCGCAAGTGTGTGCCAGAGTCGAGAACAATTTTCATTGTCAAAGCTCAGGAGGAAAAGCGAAGTTGAGACCCTAGCAACTGGCTTCACAGGAGAAGAGTCAAAGGCCACAACCTTTTAACACTTACAAAATTTCCCAAGTCCAGGAGAACAAATAATCTCAGGAGGAGGAGCGATAACAACTGTTATATCGGCTGCAGGAAGAGATCTGGACCGTCAGATCAGGGTCCAGGACAAAGGAGGAACGCACGAGGAGAAGGAAAGATCCCATCGATTGGATCTGGGCATGAAGGACCAACAAGCATTGGATCTAGGTAAAGTGCATGGGTCTTAACCCTTTGTGTGCACAGGAGAGTAGACGTGCTGAAGTCCCGAAGTCCCGAAGTGATTAGGGACCGTCCATCATTTAGAGGGATAGGTGGCATAAGATCCACAACTCCGGAGCGAGATCACTTCGGAAGTTTGTGGTCAAGGAGAAAGCAAAATCGCTGAAGAGACGAAGTAGATCCTGGTCGTTGGTCGCCAGAAGGTACGTGTCAATAGATTGGAGACTTTGGGTGAAAACACCCAGAAGGTGAGAGTGCAGGAGTTGAAACTCCCGAATCTCGAATATCCTAAGCGATTCACAGTCGTCGATCTGTGGGAGACACGTGTCGACAGATTGTCGACTTCGAGTGAAAGCACTCTGGGAGAAAGTGAGTGTGCAGGAGTTGAGACTCCCGAAGCCCAAATAGCCTAAGTGAATCGTAGCCGTCGAATTCAAAAAGACACACGTCAGAGATCCGTGAACTTCGAGTGAAATCACTCCGAGAGAAAGTGAGTGTGCAGGAGTTGAGATTATCGAAGCTCGAATAGCCAAAGTGAATCATACTCGTCGGATTTAGAAAGACACGCGACAAAGATCCGTGAACTCCAGGTGAAAACACTCCAGGAGAAAGTGAGTGTGCAAGAGTTGAGATCCTTGAAGCCCGAATAGCCGAAGTGAANAGCTCTAGAGGCCAAGTATTCATGAAATAAGGGACAATGTTCCTTGTCATGGCCTTCTGATTTGCATCTGATGCACCATATGTCTTCTCTTTTATATTTTCCCTTGTCTTTCTTCATATCTTCTACCTGTAGAGACAAACTAGTTAGCTGACTCAAGATTTGACTCATACCTAAGCTAGATTCTCCCATAGGGGATGATTCTAGCTTAATGGAGATTTTCAGCGCCTTAGACTGCAAAGCAATCTTCTGTTGCATCAGAGGAACTCTGATGTGTGGTAAGAGAGAAGCAATGAACCATTCTTTTTTCTTCTCATCTAGAATCTGAAAAGTCAACCGGCCTATTAAGGTCTTGAACCTCTGATCAAATTCCCAAACAGGTCCAGCTACTTTCTCCTTGATCTCTTTCAGCTTCGTAATACATTGTGACTCCGAATTGGGTTTCTTGAACTCTGAAATCAATGCATTCTTAATCTCATTCAACGACTTAGGCTGTGCAAGTCCTTGGACAAGCTTCATGTACCAGCTCAGTGCGCGATCTCTTAGGGTAGTACTAAATTGATCTCTTTTAACAGCTTCGTCGGTGACATTCTTAATATTCCATACTACTTCACATAGGAACCAGTGCTAATCAAGATCTTCAGATCCATCTCCCCTAAAGATAGGGAGCCTCATCTCATCTACCATAGAGCTTCCTAGGTTTCCTGTCTGAGTATATGTTGAACTGCTAGTAATAGTACTCTCAGGATTCTGATGACTCTGACTGTTATGATTGCTTAGTGCTGCTGAAACAATAGGAGGAGTAATAATACTTACTTGAATGGTATGTGCAGTTCCTGAAGCTTCTGGCTCTTCCCGACGAGGTTCTTCAGCTTCCCCTTCTTGTGCCCTATCAGGTTCTAAAAGCTCTTCGTCCGTAAGATCTGCCTCTTCTCCACTGTAGAAACCCTCGTCCCCGTAGTTCTGCTTAAACAAATTCGCAAGAGGAACTTCTCTAAATATCCTTCCACTGCGTGTATGTCCTATCTCTGTGTCATTTTCGCTGCCCGATTTCTTGAACATTATCCTTTTCGAATCCGACCAACTACTGTATCTTCAAGATATTCTTCTCATGCAATAGCATCTTGATTCTCAACTTTGGAAAGTGTAAAAATTTTCCTCGGGGTCCCTTAAAGAAATACCTCTCGGCTTGGCTATATGAATCTACTCTATCAACAAAAAAATCAGTGATATACCCTCCAATGGTGCTATCAAACCAATGATCTACCGCTCATGACATGACGTTATCATCCCTCTTGACCTTCTTAATCAGATCCGACGTCCAAACCACAGGAGGTCTAGATCTGATCTCAAACTGGGTATCTGCTAACCTAGCTAACCGCTCGTATAGCTCCTTATGAATCCCTCCAAAGAAAATCTCATGTATATCAGTAAAGATATACCTTCCTAACCAGTCTTCTATGCTAAGATTAGGGTTCTTGTTCTGGGCTTCAACGAAATCCTTTTCTTGATCTTCTATCAGCTTCTGAATCTCTGTTTTTGATGGAAACCATGTTGACATTCCCTCAAGAAGATTCATGTCCTAGAAATGGAACCATTTGTTGGCACAGGGGCAGACCCAGAGTTCATCTCCAAGAGCGCACCAACAAGCCCTAACTACTGGCCCTTTCGGCAGCACCTGCGAGGCAGATGCAATCTCACCCGAAGCAGTTATGAGTGGGTTGCAGGACATAGATGTCTACAACCAAAGGGGATATCATGTGGATCCAATACAAGAATAATACAACATTTATATATCACTCACTAGCTTAGATCTACTTTTCACAACTATCTATCAGATCTAACACAATAAAGAAATAACAGTATATCAAATGACGAAGAACAGAGCATCAATCACACACACAACACAAGATATATGTGGTTCACCCTCTCTCTAGGGCTACGTCCACATAACTGTGCTTTATGATATATTAAGATGAAGCATACAGTTCTTGTCTGCGCTCTTGGCTAGCAGATCTTTTTTCTTCTCCTCTCTATCTCTCTTTCTCCCACCCTGTGCACCCAGTTGCAGGGTTGATCTCCTCACCCAGCTGAAGATCTTACAATACCAGAAGGTTCTCACAATACAATGGTTCTCTCTCACTAACAATCTCTCCTCATAACATAATCGAACAACAAACTCAAAACGAACCCTCTTCCCTAATCTAGGTTCTTATTTATACATTACAATAGTTCACCGACAGCCTTAGGCCGAGACCTAAGTGTCAAAATCCTAGATAAAAAAACCCTAGGTGTCTAAAACCCTAGGTCAACTTGACTCGCGTTTTCAGGGCTTTGCCAACCTGTCTTTCCTTCCTTCTCGTGCGGTGCTCCAAAGCATCCAATGGTAGATTTTTCTGCTTGCTAAGTTGTCCATGATCCATCTTCCTTGTTGATCTGTCATCCTCAATCTCCTCGTCCAACTTCTTACTTTCTCTTACGTTGCTCCATCTTTTCTTCTCTTTTTCTTACTTCGACCCAGTAACAGTCATTGTGTCTTCCGCGTAGTTCGCGTTTTGCCTTTTTTGCCTTGATCTTCGCTTTCTTCCATAACCAAGGGCCAACATAAGGATAGATTCACTATCTATTTGAGGGTTGTTGAACTGTTCTAGGTTCTTTAGGTTGTGCAAGGAGTGCATAACAAAGTATTGGAAACTCTGTAGCCAACGCAAGGAGTGTGCATCTAAACTCTTTCGAGTCAGAGAAGAACGTGTCAGGAGGGCACACCAAGACAATCAAAAACTCAAGAGGAACCTTAAGGTTACTGAATACCTTGGAGGAGGAACTGTGCAGAGAAGGCATAGAAGACAACGTTTATGAATACTCTCTAAGATCTGCAAGTGTGCATTGAGCAAAATTTGTCGAGAAGGCACAAGAATCACTTTGAGGAGAAAAGGGGTTGAAACCTTAGAACTTGAGTAAGAAAAAGCTCAAGAGAGACAACGCAAGGAGTGCGCGCAGAAGTGAATTTATTTCAAGTTCACAAGCTCATGAGGAGTAGTGCAAGTTTGCACGCAGAGCGCAAGTGTGTGCCAGAGTCGAGAACAATTTTCATTGTCAAAGCTCAGGAGGAAAAGCGAAGTTGAGACCCTAGCAACTGGCTTCATAGGAGAAGGGTCAAAGGCCACAACCTTTTAACACTTACAAAATTTCCCAAGTCCAGGAGAACAAATAATCTCAGGAGGAGGAGCAATAACAACTATTATATCGGCTGCAGGAAGAGATCTGGACTGTCAGATCAGGGTCCAGGACAAAGGAGGAACGCACGAGGAGAAGGAAAGATCCCATCGATTGGATCTGGGCATGAAGGACCAACAAGCATTGAATCTAGGTAAAGTGCATGGGTCTTAACCCTTTGTGTGCACAGGAGAGCAGACGTGTTGAAGTCCCGAAGTCCCGAAGTGATTAGGGACCGTCCATCATTTAGAGGGATAGGTGGCATAAGATCCACAACTCCGGAGCGAGAGCACTTCAGAAGTTTGTGGTCAAGGAGAAAGCAAAATCATTGAAGAGACGAAGTAGATCCTGGTCGTTGGTCGCCAGGAGGTACGTGTCAATAGATTGGAGACTTTGGGTGAAAACACCCAGAAGGTGAGAGTGCAGGAGTTGAAACTCTCGAATCTCGAATATCCTAAGCGATTCACATTCGTCGATCTGTGGGAGACACGTGTCGACAGATTGTCGACTTCGAGTGAAAGCACTCCGGGAGAAAGTGAGTGTGCAGGAGTTGAGACTCCCGAAGCCCAAATAGCCTAAGTGAATCGTAGCCGTCGAATTCAAAAAGACACACGTCAGAGATCCGTGAACTTCGGGTGAAATCACTCCGAGAGAAAGTGAGTGTGCAGGAGTTGAGATTCTCGAAGCTCGAATAGCCAAAGTGAATCGTAGTCGTCGGATTTAGAAAGACACGCGACAAAGATCCGTGAACTCCAGGTGAAAACACTCCAGGAGAAAGTGAGTGTGCAAGAGTTGAGATCCTTGAAGCCCGAATAGCCGAAGTGAATCATGACCATCATATTCAGAGGCACGTGCATTGACAAATTGTGTATTTCGGGTGAAATCAGTTAAAAGAGATGAAGTGAATCGTGACCGTCAGATTCAAAGGGACACGCGTCAACGGATTGTGAACTCTGGGAGAAAGTGAAGGCAGAGAGTTTGAAACTCTCGAAGCCCGAATAACCGAAGTGGCTGGGGACCGTCGATCTGTGGGAGGCACATGTCGATAGATCGTGAACTCTAGGAGAAAGTGAAGGCAGAGAGTTTGAAACTCCCGAAGCCCGAATAACCGAAGTGGCTGGGGACTGTCGATCTGTGGGAGGCACGTGTCGATAGATCGTGAACTCCGGGTGAAATCACTCCGGGAGAAAGTGAGCATGGAGAATTTGAGTCTTCCGAAGACCGAAGTCCCAAAGTGGACTAGAGCCGTTGATTTGAGGTGGACGCTTGGCGCCAGATCTAGAACTTCAAGTACAGAATACTCCAGAGGAAAGCGGAGGGTGAAAGTGCCAAAGTTAATTGTAGTCGTTGATCAAGGACTCTGCCCAAGATCGAAGCTAGTGCTTAATTGCGGGGACATAAAGTGATCGAACTTTAGAAATATTAGAGCGAGCCGCAATCAAAACCACGGTATTGCCAAAGGGATACGTGGCAATTGGTAGTGAATTGCGGGGAGAAAAGCGGTGTGGTCTCAAACCACTCTTGGCCACCCCACAATCACATGCTTACGCGAGGTCATAGACCAAGGTCACATGTGAAAGAAAGGACCTAGCNCGAAGTGAATCATGACCATCATATTCAGAGGCACGTGCGTTGACAGATTGTGTATTTCGGGTGAAATCAGTTAAAAGAGCTGAAGTGAATCGTGACCGTCAGATTCAAAGGGACACGCGTCAACGGATTGTGAACTCCGGGAGAAAGTGAAGGCAGAGAGTTTGAAACTCTCGAAGCCTGAATAACCGAAGTGGTTGGGGACCGTCGATCTGTGGGAGGCACATGTCGATAGATCGTGAACTCCGGGAGAAAGTGAAGGCAGAGAGTTTGAAACTCCCGAAGCACGAATAACCGAAGTGGTTGGGGACCGTCGATCTGAGGGAGGAACATGTCGATAGATCGTGTACTCCGAGTGAAATGACTCCGGGTGAAAGTGAGCATGGGGAAGTTTAGTCTTGCGAAGACCGTAGTCCCGAAGTGGACTAGAGTCGTTGATTTGAGGTGGAGGCTTGGCGCCAGATCTAGAACTTCGAGTACAGAATACTCCAGAGGAAAGCGGAGGGTGAAAGTGCCAAATTTAATTGTAGTCGTTGATCAAGAACTCCGCCCAAGATCGAAGCTAGTGCTTAATTGCGGGGACATAAAGTGATCGAACTTTAGAAATATTAGAGCAAGCCGCAATCAAAACCACGGTATTGCCAAAGGGATACGTGGCAATTGGTAGTGAATTGCGGGGAGAAAAGCGGTGTGGTCTCAAACCACTCTTGGCCACCCCGCAATCACATGCTTACGCGAGGTCATAGACCAAGGTCACATGTGAAAGAAAGGACCTAGCGATGGGAGCTAGTGTCTGTTATTTAAGTTCTTCAAAGAGGCTAGGAAAGAGCCCGCAGGTTTGACAAAACCTGCACTTTGAAGGAAAGGGGACCTGTGTAAATTAGTTGGGGTCTAGAAAAGGCTAGAAGAGTCGATTCGACTCCTTGATTTGAACGATCCTAGACCGGGAGGTCGCGCAACCCCGAGGAAGAGAAGGGGGGTCTGCATCACCTTGAGAGAGAGGTGTTCTCTCCCTTAGTTATCTGTTGGGTCTAGTACTACTTCGAGAATCATTCTATCTCTCATAGGTTACGGTGCTCGGGGGTGGTTGTGTGCCTATGGTTGGGTGAAATTATTGTGATATTGTCTATGGTGAAATGAAAACATCAATTATTTTAACAGGTTATGGGCCCACACCACCTTTGTTAAAGTGGTATTTCTTTTTTAAGATCGTTGTGGCACCAGTTGCAGCTGCAACTAGGGTTTTTGATCTTACAGTTGCAACTAACCCTAACCTAACTTTTTGGGCACTTCAAGTGAGACGTTTGGCATAGTTCTTGGACATTCTAGTGTGCCTTAGCCTAATGCACCTCTTGGTACTCTCATATAGAAAAAATGTCAAGGTTGAATTTTTGGTTCAAAATCAAAGTTTGACTAGTCAAGGTCAAGGTCAAAGTCAAAGTTTAACTAGTCAAGGTCAAAATCAAACTTTTGACTGGTCAAAGTCAAAGTAAAAGGAAGTCTTGACTTACTCTATGAAGTCAGAGAATAATATAGAAGGATCTTCAAATGTCAGAGCATGTAAGACAAGGATTGACCTCATCTTTACCAAGAACAAGATTCTAGATATCGTGAAGGGCAAGATCGTTGAACCACAGTTTGAAGCAAGAAAATAAAATGAAACTTAGAACATTGCAACAATGGATAAGTTTAAGGACAATGACATCAATGCTATGAGTATCATTGTGGACTCTGTAAGAGATCACTTGATACCCTACATATCAAATCTTCACTCATCCAAGAAGATGTATGATTCCCTAACTAACCTTTTTGCAGTTAGAAATATTAGACAAGTGATGAGTCTGAAGAATGAGATTCGTGACACAAAGATGACTAAGGATGACATTGTAGCCTCATACTTTATAAGGATTTCTCAGTTAAGAGATCAACTACAAGCCATTGAAGAATTTATTCCAGAAAAGGAAATTGTGAATATTGCACTTAATGGTCTCTCTAAATCATGGGATGCATTTGTTGCAAGCATGAACACAAGGAAGGAGTTTCTAGCACTTTAAGAACTTTGGACCTATTGTGCACAAGAAGAGACAAGGATCAACACAAAGGGAAGATCTCAAAAGGAAGAGGATGCTCAAGCTTATGCAACAAAGTTCAAGAGACATGGAGGTAAGAAAATATTTGGTTCAGGAAAGAAATTCAATCATAAGAGAGAAATGTCAAAAGTACAATGTTATGGATGCCATGAATATGGCCACTAGAAAAAGGATTGTCCTAAACTATCAAAGAAGAGAAAGGAAGAACACCATGCGTTAGTTTCTAGTGATGAAGTACCTTCAAAGAAAGCCAAGCATGAAGAAACAAATTTCTTCTACTAATTAGCTCTTATAAGATCTCTTGAAGACACCATGTGACTAATTAAGAGTGGAACTTGGAGACAAGAACTCCTATGTAGTCAAAGGAATTGGAATCAAGTAACAATGTTCATCTTAGCAATGTTTTATTTGTTCCTGGTTTGAGAAAGAATTTAGTATCTATTTCTTTCTTGGAAGACAAAGGAGATAGAATGGCCTTTGTCAATGGAAAAGTTCTTGTATGGTCTAAAGATTCAAAAAAATAAAAGATGTTAGAGTTATTGGGATTCGTGAAGGAATATTGTATAAACTACTAGGTCGGAATGCACAAGCTCTTGTACATGACGAAATAAATCCTAGTGAGTTATGGCATAGAAGGTATGCTCACCTTCATTATCAAGCATTGGCATCTCTAAAATAGATGGTTGAAGGCATACATAAAACTACAGTCAATACACGAAGGAGTTTCCACGGGATGTGCACTTGGGAAGAATACTAAGAAGCCATTCCCAAGCAGTACAAATAGATCCAAGGAGATCTTGGATCTGATACACTCATATGTATGTGTTCTGATGAAGGTGAAATATCTAGGAATCTCTCTCTACATTCATCAATGACTTCTCATGACAAACCTGGATGTACCTGTTGAAGACAAAAGGATAAAGTATTTAGAAAATTCCAAGAATTCAAAACTGAAGCAAAAAACTTGACTGACAAGAAAGAATGGAAGGAAGCTATGATTGAAGAATATCAATCCATCATGTATGAATGTGCCTAGACCTAAAGGAAAGTTCGTAATAACTTCAAAATGGGTTTACAAAGATAAAGCATGCAAGTAGATGGGAGTATCGATAAAATACAAGGCAAGATTCGTGGCTAAAGGGTTCTCCTAGCAAGAGGGAGAATACTATGATGAGACGTTTGCTCCAGTTTCCAGATACACCTCTATTAAAGCCATCATATCTCTTGCAACGTCCATGGGTTGGAGTCTACATAAGATGGATGTAAAAATCAATTTTCTCAATAGAGTAATTGAGGAAGAAGTATACATAGTGCAACCTCAAGGTGTTGACGTACACCCGAGAAAAACCCATGTATGCAAATTAAAGAAATCCTTGTATGGACTCAAGCAAGATCCAAGAGCTTGGTGCAGAGCCTCTCATTATTCAATGTAGGAGGGAGTTACCCTATGAATTCGATATGAAGGATCTTGGTCTCATGCATTATTATTTGGGACTAGAAGTATAGCAGAAGCGTGGTGAAATATTCCTGGGGCAAGGGAAGTATGTTGTAAAGATTCTTCAGAAGTTTGGGATGATGGATTGAAAATCCATGGCACCTCCCATAGTGATAGATATGAGGAAGTTGAGAGACTCTGATTTGGATCCAGTAGACTCATCCCTGTACCGCCAATTGATTGGATCATTGATGTATTTGTTGAATACCTAACCAAACATTTGCTTTACTGTGAACACGTTGAGCCAGTTCCAGGTAGAACCTATACATGGGAATTGAATAGTTGCAACGCATATTTTGAGATATATTCATGGGATGCTAAAATGTGGTTTGAGATATGCCTCAAATAATGATGTACAACTACATGGATTTACTGATTCAGATTGTGTAAAAAGTGCAGATGACATAAATAGTACTTCTGGTATATGTTTCAGTTTGGGATTTGCTATGATATCATAGGCTAGTAGGAAACAAAAGTATGTTGTACTTAGCACTGCAGAAGCAAAGTATATTACAACTTGTGATGCTTGTATGGAAGAAGTATGGCTCCATAAGCTAGTTTGTGGACTATTTGATCAGGTGTTGGATTCAACTGTGATACATTGTGATAATCAGAGTTGTGTGAATCTTTTAGAGAACCTCGTGTTCCATGACAGGTCGAAGCACATTGAGATCAAGTACTATTTTCTCCGTGATAAAGTCCAAAAGGGAGAAGTGACTCTCTAGTACATCTCCACCGCTAAGCAGAAAACTGATATTTTGACGAAGCCTCTATCCAAGATAAAGTTTGCATACTTGAGGGACAAGCTGGGACTCATGGAGATTTCTCCCTTGGTTGAAAAGATGACTTCCTCGGTTGAGAGGGAGTGCTAATATATGACATCATGGATAGTCAATGTGCTGGTGGAAAAACATTCTCCCTGTGGAGAATGGTCCAAGTTGACAGATTGCTTATTTGTATCATGCCAGTACAACTTAGATATGATGCTTCAACATCATGCTATTACAACTTAGATATGATATCGATTTCTTAAGACACATCATGCTAGTACAACTTAGATATGATGCATTAGAATCATGCTAGTACAACTTAGAGATGATGCATATGTTCGAGTCACATCATGCTAGTACAACTTATATATGATGCAGTAGCATCATGCTAGTACAACGTAGAAATGATGTAGGTGACTCACATCATGCCAATATAACTTAGAGATGGTGCATTGACACTGTGTTAGTACGGCTTAGAGATGACGCACATCATACCAATACAACTTAGATATGATGCATTCACATCATGCTAGTCCGTCTTAGAGATGATGTAGACAATACTCCACATCATGCCAGTATAACTTAAGTATGATGCATTTGCATCATGCTAGTACGACTTAGAGATGATGCAATGGAGAGCATCGTTCTTGTAGCCATTGTGGGGCATTCGACATCTGTTGGGACAATCATTCTTCTAGGACGTATGTACGGATTAGAAGAATGGTCCTTGTATCACTCTGTTGAGTGAGTGACTTATGCGAGACACTCTATTGAGTGCACTAAGTCTAGCACATGACTTATTCAACATCATTCCTGATTACTCAGATGGAGTATGGCCTCGAAAGATGATGAAAATGATGATATGATTTGATGCCAGGAGACTGTTGTACTGCATGGTGATAGTTTGTGTAGATATTAGTTGTTTGCAGTGGATATTGTGTGTCTTTGGATAGTGGCTATGTACTATTGTGGTGGATGTGTTCCACTGGTAGTGATTGTATGTCACTAGATAGTAGTGGTGTGCTACTAGGAGTGGTTGTATACCATTGGATAGTAGTTGTGTACTACTATGGATCGAAAATATTGTGATCTATTGGATGGCATTGTAGTAACTATGTACTACTACTTGATTTCCATGGAGACTACCAGTAGTGTTGAAGGTGCTTCCTAGGCAGGTGTACCAACCAATAGTGTTGGAGGTGATTTCCAGCTAGATGGATAGTGATGATGTTGCTCATGACTTGATCCGCGTAATCACGAGATAGATTGTGTGGATATGACGATGCTACTTGTTAATACCTCCCTAGCTAGGAGGGAGTGTTGATATTATGGTAGCTGTGGAAGGTATCAACCTCCATGTGTAATCTTTGACTAGATTAGAATATTCTAGAAGCTAGAGAAACCCTAAACATATGTGTAGAAACCCTAGAAGACAATTCGGCTCAATAAAAAATTAATATTAAAGTATTAGCCTCTAAAAGGAGAAGTTGGCATAGACAGGTGACAAAGAGCACTATAAATAGAGGGCGCTTGAGCTCATTTGGACACACACTCACCCACAAGCTCACACAACTCTAGTAGTGCACAAGTTCTAAGGAGGAGTGCAGCTGCAACAACTGCAGCTGGGTATTGGTCTTGGTTTATGGTTTTGGACTTTCTGCTTAGCTCTCTATCCTTGAGAGAGAGGTGTGCTCTCTCTCGGTTATCTGTTGGGTCTGGTACTGCTTCCAGAATCATTCTATTTGTCAAAGGTTAGGGTGCTCGGGGGTGGCTGCGTGCCTATGATTGGGTGACAATATTGTGATATTGTCTATGGTGAAACAAGCACATCGATTATTTTAACACTCTTCAATGGGGTAAATCCCACCCAAGGATTTATTGTTCTATAGGAGTAATCCCATCCTAGGCCCGACTCCACTAGTTGAGACATTCCCATAAAAGTCCTAGCTCTATTAAGAAGAAAGGTAGTGTGAGAGAACTGGACAATGATGATGCAGACCAATGAAATGGTGCTACATGGAATATGGAAGAAGGCAGTTCAAAGGACGCTAAGAAAGAAGAAGATGTCATAGTAGTGAAACATGAAGAGATGGGACACCATGGAAGTTAGAAAGCCGTGAGAAGTCAAAACAAAGACAATTAGAGAAGGTGAAGGGGCAATTGCAATAGTTTAGGCACCAGGACAAGAGTTGAGAGGCCAACCATTGTATATTCTTATAGTCATGGGAGAATAAATATAACATATGAAGAAGAAAAGAGAGGTTGCTCCAGAGGTGAAGATTACAAGTGAAGGTTTCCTTGGCCTGTGGACTAACAACCAAATAATATTTTGTAATGAGAGAGAGAGACACACAATAGAAAGAAGGTCAACATCCTTATCGTTGTAAATATTTTGCAGAATTGAATAAAAAGGAACAATAATCGATTATTCAATGCAATTTTTTCCTCTAGGGTTTTTTCATGTAAAATCCTTATGTAATGATGTTTTGTGTGTGATGTTGATATTGTTGGTGACGTTATTGAGTAATTTATATATTACTTATGTTTTGATAATTTTTGTAGTGTGATTGGAATCCATTCAATGATTAAGATAATACAAGGGGATTAGACCTCTCTACATCATACACGCACTAGATGTATGACCATCTCGGGTTTGTTAATGAGCACATAATCGCTCTTTGTGGTGTTCTTTATTAGAAAATTGGAAGATTTAAAAAAAAATTAAAAAATATACCCATATTTATTACAAAAATGACAAAGTATAACAACAATAGGAAATAAAAGGACCAAAATACCACAAAATGTTATACCTTTATTGATGAGAGAAATGTTCACTTGCCTCTTCGAGGGGGCAACCTCCAATTGAGCGGAGCTCTGATCACAATATACTTTACAAAACATCTCATTATGTTGATTCTACTTTATATAGTTTCCTCTTAGGAACTTTCTAGTAGGGAGAACCTTCTAGCAAGCCTTCTTACATTTATTGCTTTCACACTATATCTACTACATGGGACTTATTTAGTAAAGATGCCCTTAATACATAGAAACCTATCTATTTATTAAGAGGGTTAGGGTGGGACCTTGACACTTTCAACCTATTATTTTCACAAAAATGTTTTTATTACTTTCATATAAATATAGTTTGTATGGGTAGAGGTTTGCAGAGTAGAAAAGAGATGATATGGGAGGATTGCAGAGGCCTGCGAAGAACAAAATCCAATGTACATATATAAACAAAATTGATATTTAAATTTTTTTATAAAACATACACATAAAAAATAATATTTAAAATTTTTCGTAAAACATAAAAT
>JZKD02S1008722.1:17007-30148 GCA_000966675.3 Picea glauca
TGAAGCCAGTTGCTAGGGTCTCAACTTCGCTTTTCCTCCTGAGCTTTGACAATGAAAATTGTTCTCGACTCTGGCACACACTTGCGCTCTGCGTGCAAACTTGCACTACTCCTCATGAGCTTGTGAACTTGAAATAAATTCACTTCTGCGCGCACTCCTTGCGTTGTCTCTCTTGAGCTTTTTCTTACTCAAGTTCTAAGGTTTCAACCCCTTTTCTCCTCAAAGTGATTCTTGTGCCTTCTCGACAAATTTTGCTCAATGCACACTTGCAGATCTTAGAGAGTATTCATAAACGTTGTCTTCTATGCCTTCTCTGCACAGTTCCTCCTCCAAGGTATTCAGTAACCTTAAGGTTCCTCTTGAGTTTTTGATTGTCTTGGTGTGCCCTCCTGACACGTTCTTCTCTGACTCGAAAGAGTTTAGATGCACACTCCTTGCGTTGGCTACAGAGTTTCCAATACTTTGTTATGCACTCCTTGCACAACCTAAAGAACCTAGAACAGTTCAACAACCCTCAAATAGATAGTGAATCTATCCTTATGTTGGCCCTTGGTTATGGAAGAAAGCGAAGATCAAGGCAAAAAAGGCAAAACGCGAACTACGCGGAAGACACAATGACTGTTACTGGGTCGAAGTAAGAAAAAGAGAAGAAAAGATGGAGCAACGTAAGAGAAAGTAAGAAGTTGGACGAGGAGATTGAGGATGACAGATCAACAAGGAAGATGGATCATGGACAACTTAGCAAGCAGAAAAATCTACCATTGGATGCTTTGGAGCACCGCACGAGAAGGAAGGAAAGACAGGTTGGCAAAGCCCTGAAAACGCGAGTCAAGTTGACCTAGGGTTTTAGACACCTAGGGTTTTTTTATCTAGGATTTTGACACTTAGGTCTCGGCCTAAGGCTGTCGGTGAACTATTGTAATGTATAAATAAGAACCTAGATTAGGGAAGAGGGTTCGTTTTGAGTTTGTTGTTCGATTATGTTATGAGGAGAGATTGTTAGTGAGAGAGAACCATTGTATTGTGAGAACCTTCTGGTATTGTAAGATCTTCAGCTGGGTGAGGAGATCAACCCTGCAACTGGGTGCACAGGGTGGGAGAAAGAGAGATAGAGAGGAGAAGAAAAAAGATCTGCTAGCCAAGAGCGCAGACAAGAACTGTATGCTTCATCTTAATATATCATAAAGCACAGTTATGTGGACGTAGCCCTAGAGAGAGGGTGAACCACATATATCTTGTGTTGTGTGTGTGATTGATGCTCTGTTCTTCGTCATTTGATATACTGTTATTTCTTTATTGTGTTAGATCTGATAGATAGTTGTGAAAAGTAGATCTAAGCTAGTGAGTGATATATAAATGTTGTATTATTCTTGTATTGGATCCACATGATATCCCCTTTGGTTGTAGACATCTATGTCCTGCAACCCACTCATAACTGCTTCGGGTGAGATTGCATCTGCCTCGCAGGTGCTGCCGAAAGGGCCAGTAGTTAGGGCTTGTTGGTGCGCTCTTGGAGATGAACTCTGGGTCTGCCCCTGTGCCAACAAATGGTTCCATTTCTAGGACATGAATCTTCTTGAGGGAATGTCAACATGGTTTCCATCAAAAACAGAGATTCAGAAGCTGATAGAAGATCAAGAAAAGGATTTCGTTGAAGCCCAGAACAAGAACCCTAATCTTAGCATAGAAGACTGGTTAGGAAGGTATATCTTTACTGATATACATGAGATTTTCTTTGGAGGGATTCATAAGGAGCTATACGAGCGGTTAGCTAGGTTAGCAGATACCCAGTTTGAGATCAGATCTAGACCTCCTGTGGTTTGGACGTCGGATCTGATTAAGAAGGTCAAGAGGGATGATAACGTCATGTCATGAGCGGTAGATCATTGGTTTGATAGCACCATTGGAGGGTATATCACTGATTTTTTTGTTGATAGAGTAGATTCATATAGCCAAGCCGAGAGGTATTTCTTTAAGGGACCCCGAGGAAAATTTTTACACTTTCCAAAGTTGAGAATCAAGATGCTATTGCATGAGAAGAATATCTTGAAGATACAGTAGTTGGTCGGATTCGAAAAGGATAATGTTCAAGAAATCGGGCAGCGAAAATGACACAGAGATAGGACATACACGCAGTGGAAGGATATTTAGAGAAGTTCCTCTTGCGAATTTGTTTAAGCAGAACTACGGGGACGAGGGTTTCTACAGTGGAGAAGAGGCAGATCTTACGGACGAAGAGCTTTTAGAACCTGATAGGGCACAAGAAGGGGAAGCTGAAGAACCTCGTCGGGAAGAGCCAGAAGCTTCAGGAACTGCACATACCATTCAAGTAAGTATTATTACTCCTCCTATTGTTTCAGCAGCACTAAGCAATCATAACAGTCAGAGTCATCAGAATCCTGAGAGTACTATTACTAGCAGTTCAACATATACTCAGACAGGAAACCTAGGAAGCTCTATGGTAGATGAGATGAGGCTCCCTATCTTTAGGGGAGATGGATCTGAAGATCTTGATTAGCACTGGTTCCTATGTGAAGTAGTATGGAATATTAAGAATGTCACCGACGAAGCTGTTAAAAGAGATCAATTTAGTACTACCCTAAGAGATCGCGCACTGAGCTGGTACATGAAGCTTGTCCAAGGACTTGCACAGCCTAAGTCGTTGAATGAGATTAAGAATGCATTGATTTCAGAGTTCAAGAAACCCAATTCGGAGTCACAATGTATTACGAAGCTGAAAGAGATCAAGGAGAAAGTAGCTGGACCTGTTTGGGAATTTGATCAGAGGTTCAAGACCTTAATAGGCCGGTTGACTTTTCAGATTCTAGATGAGAAGAAAAAAGAATGGTTCATTGCTTCTCTCTTACCACACATCAGAGTTCCTCTGATGCAACAGAAGATTGCTTTGCAGTCTAAGGCGCTGAAAATCTCCATTAAGCTAGAATCATCCCCTATGGGAGAATCTAGCTTAGGTATGAGTCAAATCTTGAGTCAGCTAACTAGTTTGTCTCTACAGGTAGAAGATATGAAGAAAGACAAGGGAAAATATAAAAGAGAAGACATATGGTGCATCAGATGCAAATCAGAAGGCCATGACAAGGAACATTGTCCCTTATTTCATGAATACTTGGCCTCTAGAGCTTCGATCCCTTTGAAGCAAGTCACCCTACCCTGGTGCGAGGTATGTAGAAATATACATCACCCTGGTGAGTGCTATTACATGCAAAAATATGTTCAAACACCCAAAAATTTGTATTGCACGTTCTTCAAGTCGATGGGGCATGATGATAGGGATTGTAGGGCTTATGACCTCATGCATGAAAGGTCAACGAATATATACAAAATTCAAGGTGAAGTACAACAAGAAGGAAACACTACGCAGTATAACTCCCCTGGGAGAGGAAACTTCAACCCTCGTGGTGGATTCCGAGGAAGAGGAAGAGGAGGTATGGGTCGAGGTCGAGGACAAATAATCTGTTACAACTGTGCACAACCATGACACTTGGAAAGGGACTGCCAAAAACCTTGTACGACTTGCAACTACTACAGTTCATTCGAACATGTTATAGGAGTTTGTCATGTGTTGCTAGCTAAGCTTCAGGAGAGATGAGGACCTCAGCAGAACCCGCAAATATAATTAATCAAATCAGTACCTCGTGGAGCAGACCCTAGAGTCACTGTTATCACTCGAGGAGGTGTTGTTACAGGAGAAGACAGAATGAGCCAAGGAAAGACTATAGAAGAATCAAGAGTTGGGAAAGCTGCAGAGAAGACACAAACTTTTGATGCAAAGAAAGAAAAAAAATGTTCGAGGAGGCAAAAAGAGAATTCAAGGGAGACCAAGGTTCTTCATCGAAGACACGACCAGAAGTAAGAGAATGTGGAATTCCTCTGGCATTTGATCAGTCTGCTTCGCCCGAAGATGGAAAAGAGGCAGGTCAACTTGTTAGTTTCTTGTATACGTTTATAGAGCTAATTAAAGATGAGAAAGCTATACAAGAACTACAGAATTTGGTCAGACAGTATGAGATAGGAAGGGTAGATCCTTTACTGAATAAAGCGGTACATCAACTATAAAAGAAGAGAAGGACAAATAAGGAACTACACCTGAATGCTCAGATTGGAGAGTATGATATAGACTATGTGGTCCTCGACTTAGGGTCAGAGGTCAATGTCATGACGAAGCAAACCTGGGCACTGATGGGAAAACCTAAGTTGATCTATTCCCCTATCAAGCTTAGGATGGCTAACCACCAAGTTGTAAGCCCCTTTGGAATATTGGAACATGTCCCTGTGGACATCGACAGAGTGAGGACATTTGCATATTTTGAGGTGATTGAGATAGTTGATGATAGTTGTCCTTACCCTGCGCTGTTAGGAATTGATTAGGCTTTCAATAATTCCACTGTGGTCGATTTAAAGAAAATACGAATGACGTTTGAAAGAGATGGCCTTAGGGTCATTGCACATTTAGATCCCGATGATGGTCAGCGATACATAGAGCCCATCAGAGAAGAAGACCGTGCATATGAACTAGAAAACATATACAAATTAACAGTCAGATAGCAGGATTACATTAATCCTACAACCGATGGAAATTTGAGCTGGCGAAGTGATAGCGCATGTTCATCAGATTCAAAAGAAGCATTGGAGAACTGGCAGAACAAAATGTATGAAGTATCTACAAGGAGATGTGCTAGATTAACCCGAGAAGTTCGTTGGATCGGAACAACAATAAATAACTTACCCACCTTTGATGGTCTGAATCCTTTAGAAACCTTATTGTCGGACTTTAAAGAAAGTGTACCAATGCAACAACGATTTTTGGCAATAGATGAGGCCTTGAAAGCCACACCAGCAAGATGGTGGGGGACACACAAAAACAACATTACAGACTAGGTACAATGTCGTACTTTGATGACAGCGCAATTCTCAGAGCAAGTAGAAAGCTGTGAAGTTAAATACACACGTCGAAGCTGCCTGAAAGACCATGTGCAAAGATGCGAGGAAGCCTGGAGTAGCATTCCTCAAGAGCAGTGGGTGAACAAATTCATTAACACACTGGACACAACCCCTATTAACTGGTACCTTCAAGCAGAACTGCGCCTCATCACTACAGATTGGGAAGGTATGACACAGAACTTTGTCACTACCTTTTTATTCGAAAGCCAATATCCTACAGTAGATCAAGCATTATAGATTGTAACACATAAAGTATTTGAGGGGGACTCTAGCCTCCCTTTGGAACAAGAAGAGGACAAATGGACTGCGCCTCTCCAGAAACTGCAAGGCTGTTACAAAATCAATACCAATGAAGACTATGATCCTAGGAAGGTGAACATCGCAGAAACAGAAGGCCAGAGATATGTGGAAGGACCAGGAGTTGAGATACCATTTATTGGACGACCGATCAAGATCAAGAAAGTCAATATTGGAACAGAACAAACACCGAAGCTTGCCAATGTTGGAGATTACTGGGATGTTGCCACTATTGAAAAAATCACAGAGTTACTGCATGAATATCAGGACTTGTTTCCAACCAAGTTCACTGATATGAAGGACATTAAGGGGCCTATGGGAGAGATGAGGATCCCTTTGAAACCAGATGCAAGACCAGTCAAACAAAGACCCTACAGATTGAACCCTATATATAAGGAGAAAGTGAAAATTGAGCTCGACAAAATGCTGGAAGCAGGGATTATAGAACCTGTTTTGATGATTGGACTGTCTTTAGTTTATTGAAAAATCACATTGAATGCTTAAGACTAATGTTGGATAAGCGTAGGCAATGTCAAATTTCCCTTAACCTGAAGAAATGCATCTTCTTTTCACCATTTGGAGTGTTGTTAGGTCATATTGTATGCAAGCAGGGATTGCTAGTAGATCCATCTAAAATTTCCATTGTAGTTGATCTACCCCCTCCTACTTCAGTCAAACAGCTGCGCACTGCGCTGGGACATACTGGATATTACAGGAAATTCATTAAAGTCTAGGCACAAATTACAACACCCATGGAGAAGCTTTTGAAGAAAGATTGTCAATTTCATTACACAGAAGAATGTCAGCAGAGCTTCGACACACTGAAACAGAAAATGGTTACTGTGCCTATTCTGGTTTTCCCAGATTGGAGTAAGGAGTTTCATGTGCATTTTGATGCATCTTCCATTGCATTAGGAGCTGTGTTAGCACAACTGGGAACAAGAGACATCGACCACCCATTAGCCTTTGCTAGCAGAAAGCTATCAATAGTTGAGATTAATTACACCACCACTGAGAGAGAAGGGTTATCCATGGTGTATGCGCTGCAAAAGTTTCGCCACTACTTGATGGGAGGACACTTTAAAATGTTCACTAATCACTTTGTGTTGAAATACCTAGTCAACAACCCAGTGTTGGGGGGGGAGAATATGCAGATGGCTTCTTCTATTTCAAGAATATGATTTTGAGATCACGGTTAAGCCAGGAAGAATGAACAAAGGTCCTGACCACTTGTCGAGTTTGGAACATGGAGAAGAGCTTACTAGTTTGGAGGATACATTGTCAGATGCACAACTGCTAGCCATTAGAAATATTGATGACCACTTTGCAGAAATAGTCTAGTTCCTGTCAACAGGAATGACACCTAGTGAATATACAATCACCCAAAATAAACAGCTAGTAATGCGCGATGCACATTTTCCACTTATAGCTGGACAACTATACAAGATGGGACTAAATGAGATACTGAGGAGGTGTGTTATGGAGGTAGAGCGACCATTGATCCTCGCTGAAGCTCATGAAGGCATCGCAGGAGGTCACTACACAGGGAAAGCAACAACGCAGAAGGTTCTTAGAGATGGCCTTTGGTGGCCTACCTTACAGAGAGATGCTAAGGAATATTACAGAGCCTGCGATGTATGCCAAAGAGTCGGGAAACCATCCAGAAGAGATGAAATGTTGTTAGCACCACAGTTGACCCTAAAATCATTTGAGAAACGAGCCATTAACTTCGTGGGACCTATTAACCCACTAGGGAAGCGCACAGGAGCAAGGTACATAATCATTGCGACAGAGTACTTGACCAGATGGGCCGAAGCAAGAGCAGTTAAGGACTATAGTTCCACTACAGCTGCGCGCTTCATATTTGATGACATCATAACCAGGTTTGGATGCCCAAAGATCCTTATGAGCGATCAAGGCACACACTTCATCAATAAGACCGTTGAAGCCTTGACTGAGGAATTTGAAGTTCATCATCAGAAGAGCATGCCTTACCATTCACAAGCGAATGGGACAGCTGAATCATTCAACAAAATCTTGGAAACAATGCTAACGAAGATTTGCAGTGTGAACATGGATGACTGGGATTTAAGAGTACTAGTAGTATTATGGGCCTATAGAACCACTTGCAAGAAGCTAACAATGCAGACCCCTTTTAAGTTGGTTTATGGTCTCGAAGTCATCGTCCCAATGGAATATTTGGTACCCAACTTAAGAATTGTTGCCTTTACAGACATGGATGATACTGGCGCTGTGCAAGAGAATCTTGCGCAGTTGGTCGAACTGGAAGAAGACCGATTCATTGTCGGATTTCACCAACAGGTTCAAAAGGAAAGAGAGAAGGCCTACCACGATAGACACATCAAGAAGAAGGCATTTAAGCAAGTTGATCTGGTACTAGTATATGACAGTAAGTTCACGAAGCATCCTGGGAAGTTCAGAACACATTGGCTTAGACCATATGAGGTTTCCTATGTTACAGAAGGAGGAGTTGCGCAATTGAAGAATTTGAATGGAGAATGGAAGGAAGGTTTGGTGAATGGGAGCTGGCTGAAGTTGTACTATGACAACCAGCTGCCTCGCAACTCTCAGTAAAAGCATGAGGAAAAGGGTCTAGGTACCAGGTGCAGTTGAAACTGGGTACCAGACACATAAAAGAAAGTTTGCACGAGGAAGGAAAGGAGGCATAGAGAAGAAAGCACAGGCTGCTCTGCGTAGTCTGAAGACGAAGCAAAGCACAAGGATCAGATCTAAAGTGCCTCGGGACGAGTCACGAGTGAGTGTTGGGGGCCTGTTGGCCCTTGGTTATGGAAGCAAGCGAATATCAAAGAAGAAAACACAAAACGTGAACTGCGCGGAAGACACAGTGACTGTTACTGGTTCGAAGTAAGCAAAAGAGAAGAAAAGATGGAGTGAAGTAAGAGAAAGCAAGAAGTTGGACGAGGATGACAGATCAACAAGGAAGATGGATCGTGGACAACTCAACAAGTATAAAAATCTACCATTGGATGCTTTGGAGCATCGCACGAGAAGGAAGGAAAGACAGGCTGACAAAGCCCTGAAAACACGGGTCAAGTTGACCTAGGGTTTTAGACACCCAGGGTTTTGACACTTAGGTCTTGACCTAAGGCTGTCGGTGAACTATTGTAATGTATAAATAAGAACCTAGATGAGGGAAGAGGGTTCGTTATGAGTTTGTTGTTCAATTATGTTATGAGGAGAGATTGTTAGTGAGAGAGAACCATTGTATTGTGAGAACCTTCTGGTATTGTAAGATCTTCAGCTGGGTGCGAAGATCAACCCTGCAGCTGGGTGCAAAGATCAACCCTACAGCTGGGTGCACAGGGGGGGGAGAAAGAGAGACAGAGAGGAGAAGAAAGAAGATTTTCTAGCCAAGAGCGCAGACAAAACCTGTATGCTTCATCTTAATATATCATAAAACACAGTTATGTGGACGTAGCCCTAGAGAGAGGGTGAACCACGTATATCTTGTGTTGTGTGTGTGATTGATGCTCTGTTCTTCGTCATTTGATATACTGTTATTTCTTTACTATGTTAGATCTGATAGATAGTTGTGCGAAGTAGATCTAACCTGGTAAGTGATATATAAATGTTGTATTATTCTTGTATTGGATCCACTTGATATCACCTTTGGTTGTAGACATATATGTCCTGCAACCCCCTCATAATTGCTTTTGGTGAGACTGCATCTACCTCGCAGGTGCTGTCGAAAGGGCTAGTAGTTAGGGCTTGTTGGTGCGCTCTTGGAGTTGAACCCTGGGTCTACCCCTGTGCCAACACCTTACCCTGCAGATGAGATCTAACGCATACATATACAACATACATTCACAAACACACACAGATAAAATTCATCAAATGCACATAAACACACAGAAAGCTCAGATGCAGGAAAAACTGCTTTTTTTTCTATTAAGATGAATATCTGCTTACAAATATGTATAAAGACTGGACTATCACAGAGTCTCAGTTCTTTCTCCTACTCCTATTCCTGAGCTTCTGAGCTTCTCAGGCTCTTACTCCTAACTCTCATCTCCTTTCTTTACCAGAGGACCTCTAGGGGTTTTTTCCCTCGACTACCTATCTACTCTATAAAAAAACTAACTACCACTTAAGTTTCATTACATTAAAGTCTAGGAGTGAAACTCCCAGATCATTTGTTCCCAAGCATTTTGATCTTCTTCAGTTTTCAATCAATTAAAGAAAAATATTTGCAGGAAACGCCAACGTTTAAGATTATGAAATGATTCAAGGGCGTGCTAAGGCGCTGAGTTGTCTCTCCACGTGTGCTTGTTGACGATGCTCCTAAATCACAAGGATAGAGCACCAAGCAAAAATTCCAAAACCATAAACCGAGACCAATACCCAGCTGCAGTTGTTGCAGCTGCACTCCTCCTCTAGACTTATGCACCACTAGACTTGTGTGAGATTGTGAGTGAGTGTGTGTCCAAATGAGCTCAAGCACCCTCTATTTATAGTGCTCTTTGTCTCCTATCTAGGTCAACTTCTCCTTTTAGAGGCTAGTACTTTAATGCTAATTCTTTTATTGAGTTGACTTGTCTCCTAGGGTTTCTACACATCTGTTTAGGGTTTCTTTAGCTTCCAGAATATTCTAATCTAGTCAGAGGTTACACATGGAGGTTGATACCTCTCATAGCTACCATAATATCAACAGAGAGTTGGGACTACTCGTTAGAGTCCTGATCAATAAGGTGATTCTCTATGGTCGTTGAGTGTATGTTGGCGATTACCCTAATAGTGAGTTGGGACATTTGTTGAATATCCTTGGAATAAAGGGCATATGCCATTGACCATTTCTTGGACCTTTCCCACATTTCACTATCAAGTAATCATCCTCTGCCACATCATCATCACCATTTATCTCCGTGTCTACATTTCACCATTCCACCACCACGTATTTTTCGTACATTGTTTGCCAAAGTCTTTCTTCACTAAGGGGTGTGCTAATTTCACTAGGGATATGCTCTTGCATGAAACTCCCCAGATTACAAAACATATTCCCTTGTGCTTATGAGGTAAATTAGATTGCCTTCCTAAACAAATTCATCCATCATTTTCACCATTGTTATCTTCATCAACTCTACACTCTTCATTAGTTTTCATTGTTGTACACTTTAACCATGTAGTGACAATACAACATGATATTATGGAAATTAAGGATTCAATCTCCTCACACTTCTATTGTTGCAAAACACTACACATAATCTCTATGTTGTCATGTTTATCTCTCTTTCTTCATCACCACAACGAATTTTCATGTGCTTCTCATCCATGCATTCCCCACACAACTCGAATTAAGTCATGTCCCTATAAAGACATTTCACTGTCCCTTTTCATGCAATCTACAAATGTGCCTTCAATGTAGCCAACCAATCTTGCTTGAATCCAGACAAGATGGAGTCTTTTTCTCAACATGTTACACCTCTCCTCAACTCAATTTTTCAACAACCCCGTCAAAATAAACTTGGAGACATTGCTTTCTTCAACAACAACATTTTCACTTCATCCAACATCTCTTTACATTCTCTACAACACATCTCTTGCAAATCTCTTCATCTTCATTGGAAAATTTAAAATCTGAGCTATCTTCTATCAAAAACCCATCATCTTCAATTCAATTTAGCAACATTCTTACTTTAAACACCTCCTCTCTCATGCTTCATTGACTTCAACCTCTGCAACTACTCCATCTTCTCCGGGTTTTTCATCATCTGTTTCTTCTCCATTTTCTTCTCAATTTTGTTTCGATTCTTTTCTGTTATGTCTAGTAGCTCTTCATTCTCCTCCTAGTGATGTTACCTACTCCGATACCACTTGATGCAGAGAATTATAACCCCCTTTCCTTTTCAGAACCCCTTAGTGGAAAATCCAATTACACTACAACAATTATCAACATGTAAACAATATATAAATTAGGCAATAACATCACCAACAAGATCATCATCACACACACAACATCATTACATTACATAGAAGATTTTATGTGGAAAATCTCGAAGGATAAAACCACGTTCAATGATCAAGAATCATTCTTTCTTATTCAATTGTGTAGCATGTTTACAATGATAAGGATTTGGGCCTTATTTCTACTCTCTATCTCTCTCTCATTACAAAATCTTCTTTTGTTGCGAGGCCATATTCCATGGAAACCTTCACTCATAATATTCACCTCTGGAGCACTCTCTCTTTTCTTCTTCATATTTTGTATTTATTCTCCCATGGTTATAACCGTCTACAACAACGTGATTTCAATTCTTGGCTTGATTCCTCAAATGTTTCCATTGCCCCTTCACCTTCTCTAACTATCGTCATTGAAACTGCTTGAAGTTTTCCAACTTCCATGGTGTTCAATCTCTTCATGTTATACCTCCATGTCATTTTCTTCTTTCTTAAGCACCCTTTTTTAGCTTCTTCCATATACCACATGACACCTTTTCATTGGTTGATGTCATCATTTTCCCCTTCTCCCACATCGCCTTTCTTCCTAATAGAGCCGAGATTTTTTTGGGAATGCCCCAATTAGTGTAGTTAGTCCTAGGATGGTTTTACCCCAATAGTGCAGAGCCCTTGAGTGGGATTTCTAACCCCAATGAAGAGTTGGGCCATATTCGTGGAGTTCCCACCTAGTAAGGTGAGCCTATAGTGGCTCCTAGCTTAGGATGGGATTACACTAAAGGAGAGTTGGGACAAATCTCAAACATCCACAAAATAAAGAAATGTATGTTGTCGACCATTTCTTGGACCTTTCCCACATTTCATCCACCCATCCAACCATTGTTCACCACATGTCCATTATCCAACAATCATCATGTATCATGTCATGAATCCCATCCATGATACGACCACATCAACGTCATCATTCGGAAACATGTTTTCCATGTCGTCATTCCATTGCCACGTGTCTTTTTCGTACATAGTTTTCCAAAGTATTTCTTCATTAAATAATATGTTCATTGCACCAGGGATACTCATGCATCATTATACATGCATTACTTATAATGTGCAATTTTATTTTAGGATATTTAATTTTATCCTAAAACGAATGGGACGCCTGAGGGACTGAGATCAATGAAGGGGTACATTCCTTGGGTTGGGAGGGTCAAGAGGAAGAGAGATGGTGGAAAATCGGGATAGATGTAGGAAGATATCAGTGGGTTGAGAATTTATGAGTTGTGAGTTGACTGTGAGAGACCACCCTCTTTTTTGGATTACCAGCCTCAGCTCGGGGGTGAGTGGCTGTTGAGATTTGGAGCAGTCAGTCTATCGTTGGGTGAAAAGTTTGTCGCAAGCAACTGGTTGCACAACTATTCTGAAAATATAAGTGTTTTATCTTGTTTATGTTGCATTTTGAATCTTAATTATTGTGCATGAACTATGAGTATGAGAAAAAAATTATATGTTGTTGTAATGAAGTTTATTAGCTGCATTCATTTCTATTTTAGTATGTTGTAGATGCATCAATGTAATGGCAACGAACAATAGTAAAATATGTTTTTAATCCATAGCTGAAACCTGCACGAAATCATTTAACTATAAAAGAATTAAATTAGTTAACAAAATTTTTATTTTTATGAGTATTTTGCACCGTAATATCCCTTGATTGGGACAGGGGACGTTACATTATAGTATCAGAGCTTTTGGTTCAAATACCAGGCTTATATGGGCCAAGAACCAGAACAAATTGGTGAAATTCATTGTAGCAGATACTGTTTAGGACAAATTTGGGGAAAAATGGAGAATTTAGAGAGAAATCCCCAAATTCGTGGGCAAAATATGAGTTTGAATGGCTCCTAACTGTTTAAGAGGGTTAATGGACTAGAGCGATAAATTTGCATATCCAAAT
>JZKD02S1008722.1:30466-48252 GCA_000966675.3 Picea glauca
GTGAATACAAAATAAATTATTTAAATAATAAATTTAATGGAGAAATTAGAAGAGGGTTAACCCTAAAATAAGGAAAGTGGGCAAAGTGACCTAGAAGATGTTTTTAAGGAAGCTATTTGGAGAGTATAAATAAGAGGCAAGGCTCTCTCATTTAATATCACTCTTGAGAATATTGAATATATATAAGTGAATTAGGTAACTAAAGGATATCTAAGCCTAATTTCAGAGGGAAGGTGAAGAAAAGGAGGTCGGAATTCAAGGGAGGATAAATTCTTTTGATGATGATTTCTAAGGTATGTTATTTACAGCTCATCTCACCATTTTCGCAATATTTTTTTTCTAGAATGATTCAGACTGTGAAATTGATAGGCCGTTGAGGAAACATATCCAAGTATCTATGGTAACAATTTCATCTTGTGGGTTGTTGTAGTTTTGGAGTTACACTCCGTGGAAAATAGGGTTTGTGGCTACTCCTAAAACTAGTATAAAACAAGTGTTTCGGGTAAAAATGTCATAACTTCTTCATAACAGATCCAAATTTAGTAAGACCAAATGTGTTGGTTATATTATATTATGCAGTATTTTGTATAACATTTTCAGATCCATTCAACAAATATTTCATGTGGGGCACGCTCTACAGGGTCACTATCTAGATTAAGCCTGAATTCAGCAAGGTATGCCATTTTTGCTATAACTTCTTTTCTAAGAGGTTCCAAGTAGTGACACCTGGAGTAATTGCATAAAACAAACTAAAGAACCTTGTGTACTATTTTCATATCTTTATTCATTACAGGTACATAGTTATGATTATTTCAAGTTAGGGTTGTTGACTAATCTCAAACTAGTCATGTGAGACTAAAGAAAAGTTTGATGAAAATGATAGTATCTTGTTGTGAAAGTTAAGGAAGGTTTGTAGGTATGTGATCATATACACCAGGTCTGTTACAGAGTTACAAATCATTTTTGGATGATGAAATTGATGAGGGCTTTTGGTTAAGGTACATGTTGTGTACATGGTTGAGACAAGTAGTTGATGAGTTGGCACATACATGAGGTGTATAGTTGATGATGTTGGTACATATTGATGAGTCATAGTTGATGAGTAGTTGACACATGATTGATAAATACTTGGTATATGGTTGGATGCACTTTTTATGGTATGGGTTGATTACAGGTTGTTTGGTACAGGTTTGTGCATGGTCGATGCACTTGTTTATGGTACAAGTTGATTACAGTTTGATGCATGGTCGATGCATGGTTCAGATTTATTGGTACAGGTTTACGGCGGCATATCTCACAGTGATAGTGTGACAGTGGTTCCATCATTCTACTTCTACTTCAAAGTGGTTGGATGAGGCAATGACAGGTGGTTGTAGCCACCTTTCGGTTGTAGCCTCCTTCTGGTTGTAGCCAAAGAATAGGGGAGTTGGAGCTTCCCTCGGGTTTTAGCCTGAGAAACAAGGGGGTTGGAGCCTCCTTCCAGTTGCAGCTAAAAAACAAAGGAAATTGGTGCTTCCAATGAATGTAATTCTTCAAGACATATAAGAAAAAACATTCTGTGGTTTTCTCTCGCTTTGGGTTTCCATGTAAAACACTGGTGTACTGTGTATGTGTATAATTGTTCATTTTTTCATTGCTTATTTACTCTGAAGTTTTTGGATGATAATGCTACATTGATATAACACTTGGATTATATGGTTAAAAATGATTAAATTGCTCTATTACTGATTCACCCCCCCTCAGTAATCCAACAATTGGTATCAGAGCAGGTTCCTTTAGAAATCAGTTTAACCACTGAAAGGTAGATCATGGAGAGCAAAAACTTGTATAAAAATGGAATACCACAATTCAATTTATAGAAGTATGCATTTTGGAGCATAAGGATGAAAACATATATACAGGCACAGGGATTTGAAATTTGACAATCAATTTTAGATGGATTCACAGCACCAATAGTTCCGCCAACAAATGACAAAGCAATGAAACTCGGTCAGAATAATTCCAAAGTAAAAAATGCTCTTCTAAATGGTCTTAGTGAAACGGTATTCACCAAAGTCGCACATTGTAAATCCGCTAAAGAGATTTGGGACAAACTTCAAAATATTTATGAAGGAGATTCAAAAGTCAAAGCAACAAAACTTCAAACTTACAGAGGTCAGCTCGAACAACTTAAGATGAAGGAAGATGAGAATATTGCAGCTTCCTTTTTACGAGTTGATGAAACAATAAATGCAATCATAGGATTGGGAGAAGAAATCAAAGAATCTGTAATTGTTCAAAAAGTACTAAGATCTCTTCCTATGAGATTTGACATTAAGATATCAGCACTAGAAGAAAGATCAGATCTAAACTCAATAAGCATGGAAGAATTACATGGAATCTTCACAGCATATGAAATGATAACTAAACAGAAAAATCCAGATATAAAAGAAGCAACCTTCAAAGAATCCAAAAAGTCAAATCAAAAGGGAAGGCAAAAAGAAGAACATAGCAACAACAATGATTTCTCAGAAGATGATGAAGAAGTGGCCAACTTTGTCAAAATACTGAAAAAGGGAACTGACGATAGCTATAGAGGTAAACTTCATTTAATTTGTTTTAATTGTGATGGTATTGGTCATTTTTCTAACAAATTTCCTTATAAGAAAGAGAGAAATGATGAAGGTTACTCAAAAGGAAAACAAACATATAAAGGCAAAAGTATAAGAGTTACACCAATACCCAATGAACAATGAACAATAGTATAAGAGTTACACCAATACACCACAATACACCATGCACAATATATGAGAAATAATCAATAGTTATTGTTCAAACGAAATAATGATTTCCAAGGGAAGCTACAACTTCCAAATATAAAGGGAGGGATAAACCTCCAAAAGGAAGATACAATCCTCAAATATAAATAGAGGGTTGACATCTCCATCCTTTCCCTTTCCTTCCACCCAAGAATATATGAGAGATAATAAAACTTTACATTAAATTGTCACCATCAACCAACCATCACATATAACCTAATAATTCTTCATTATAATTCTTCAACTTCTGCAATTATTCACTTCTTGGAATACTCTGATCCTATAGATAATATTACTCAATGTGTTCTCTTAAACACCTCCAAGTTTCACTCCTTGAATCCTCCCAGAAAAGGATTTATAGAGAAAATGGTAGACCTTATTCAATTCTGGTTTATTCGAGAGAACGAACTTGTAAAGAATTCCCCGTGCTCAATATTTAACATCAGATTCTGAAATTCGTACACAGGAAACTATCACTTGTAATATTTTGAATGCAATTGGTCTCACTTCATTTGGATTCTCTATGAATAAGTTATGACTGTTTTACCCGGAACACTTGTTTATGACTAGCTTCAGGACTAGTCAAAAACCCTATCTTCCACAGAGTGTATCTCCAAAATTATAGCGAATAAAGAGATGAAATTTTTTCCAAAGGTACCTAGATACATCTTATCAATAGCCTCCTAATTTCATCATCTGAATCGTTCTATAAAAAAAATTATAGTGAAAATGGTAAGATGACCTGTAAATAACATACCATAGAACACATCACCAAGAGACTTCATCCTCCCTTCAAATTCGACCTTCTTTACTTCATATATCCTCTGAAATTCGACTTAAATCTCCTTGTTCATTAACAAACTTGTGTGTGTAAAATGAATGTAGAATGATATGTATTTATACCCTTTATGTCACTTCCTTTTAACATTAGGGCCAACATGTAGTTTCTGCTTCAATTTACATTGTCATCTTCAAAAATTCATTTCTCCTCAATCGTGAGGATCCATGTGACGTGCCACATACCACCGGAAGCAGAATGACTTATATTATCCATCCATGGGTGTTGTATCTGCATGTGTAATTTCCTTCATGTCTATCTACTTCGATCAACTATGGGGTCCAAAATCCAATGGCTAGGGTTGACATCAATGACAACAACCAATCTTCCAACAATTGTAGTTCCCACTTAGTAATTCTCAATAACAACAAAGCTCAAAACCCCACAAGAACAGAGAAACAAACACAGAGCCAATGGAAAACCCATAACAAAAACTAAGAACATAACATAATTGAAAAGAACAAAATCGAACGCCAACCCATTACATAACTAAATTTTCTGTGGGGTTTATTGGCTTCTTGATTCCGCTGTTATGCTTTCTTGATTCCGTATCCTTCTGGCATGCGCTAGAAAATTCTAGGTCTTTTCATTGCTCTTCCAGCTGGCACATCACTCTTTTTCCTTGTTGGCACATTGGAAGTTATCTTTCCGCCCCTTTTATTTAATGATGATGTGCTCTGGGGTTCCGCAAAACCTGTATGCGTCCGCAAAACTAGTTCTTGAAAATGGAGGGCCCAAAAGACCCTGACCACAATCCTTGACTCGTCCCAAGTCAACATTTCACCTCTTTTATTTGCTTTTTCTCAAATGGAGGGCCCAACATGGTCCAAGTGTGATCGTGTTTATCAGATTGCGGGATGGAAATATGCACTTTCTGCAATACAAAGCCTCAAATGGGCTCATCTTCAGTAACTCTTGATAGCCATTATTATAGGAAAATTCTACCAAGCTTATATATTCTTTCCATCACTTGGGATGATGCATAAAATGCATCCTTAACATATCTTCCAATACTATATTCACCCTTTCATCTTGTTCATATATTTGGGGATGGTAGGTTGTGCTGAATGCTAATTGCGTTCCAAAGCCTGCAAATAGGATCTTCTAGAAATTCGTCGTGAATTTCACATCTTGATATGAAATAATGGTATTGGGCATGTCGTGCAATACAACAATTTCCTTTATAAAAACATCAACAACATCTATAGCCTTATAAGTGGACTTGATTATAAAAAAATGAGTTTGCTTGCTCAGTTTATCCACCACCACCATGATTGCATCATGTTGTCTGGCTGTTCTTGGAAATCCGGTGATAAAGTCCATGGAGATAATCTCCCACTTCCATTCCAGAATTTGCACTAGTTGCAACAATCCTACTAGATGCTTGTGCTCAATCTTGACTTGTTGGCACTCCAGGCACTTAACAATATATCCTTCAATGTCCTTTTTCATTCTTAGCCAATAAAATAGTTGTCTCACTACTATTATAATCTTTTGACAACTAAGATGAACCACATAATGTCTCCTATGAAACTCATCCATTATGAGGTTTTCCAGCTCCATTGAATTAGGTATGTACAACCTGTTGTTGTACATCAACAACTCATATGTTGTGAGCTAGTATTCCTCATACTTTTTCCTTTTTGGTACTTGGTTCTTGGTGCAAGTTTTCTTTTACTAGATTAAAATGTTCATCACTTTGCAAGAGAATTCTAATTCTCTGCTTGATATTAAATTCACACATGCTTGCTGCTGCTAAATGTATCATCTGCACACTTCGTCTGAGTGCACCTACCACTCAATTTTCCTTCCCTTTTATATGTTTGATTTTGAAATCGAATTCACTGATCAGTTCCATCCACCTGGCCCATTTGGCATTCAATGATTGTTGATCAAATAGGTATTTCAATCCACAATGATATGTCATCAAGACAAATCTTCTTCCAAGCAGGTAATGCCTCCACATGTTTAAAGCATGCACAATGGTTGAAAGATCCAAGTCATGATTAACACAACGTTTCTCATGCTCATTTAATTTCCTCAATTCATAGAAAATCTCATGTCCCTATTGCATGAGGACTCCACCGAGTTCTTCCTTGCCAACATTTGTGAAGACTAGGAAATATTTTTCACGGTCTATGATTTTTAGGACATGGGCATTGGTTAAGAGGTGTTTCAGCTACTGGAAGTTGGTCTCTAACTCTACTGACCACACAAACTTCACCCCTTGTCTCTGAAATGAGATGATGGGATGAACGATCTTGGAAAATCCCTTAATAAACCTCTTGTAGTATCCAACTAATCCCATAAATGATATTACCTTAGATACATTATGAAGGGTTGATCAATCCATGATTTCCCTAATTGTTTTTGGATCCACAACCACTCCATCTTCTGAAATTATGTGACCCAAATATTGGATCTCTTTCTGACAGAAGTCACACTTTCTATATTTAGCATACAACTAGTGATATCTTAACACTTGTAGCACCAACCTAAGATGATCTTTGTGCTCCTCTTTGGCCTTGGAATATACCAGGATATCATCAAAAAACACAAGGATGAACTTATCCAAATACTTACTGAGAATGTTGTTCATCAAACAGATAAAGGTGGTTGGTGTGTTGGTAAGCCCAAAAAGCACCACCACGGATTCATAATGTCCATACCTTGTTCTAAAATCTGTCTTGTGGATGTATTCATCCTTTATTCCAACTTGGTGATAACTATAACTCAATTCTATTTTAGAAAAGATTGTATCTCCTCTGAGATAATAAAAAATATTATCAATTTTTGGTAGTGGGTACTTGTTCTTGATGGTCATCTTGTTCACTTCGGGTAGTCGATACAAAACCACAAGGTACCATCCTTCTTCTCTACAAAAAACGCTGGTGCTCCCCATGGAGAGACACTTGGCCTGATATACCCTTTATCCATCATATCTTTTAATTTCACCCTTAACTCTACCAACTCTAGTGTACTCATACTGTAGGGTGCTTTATATGTCGATATCGCTCCTAGTAAAAAGTCTTTGGAAAAATCGATATCTTTCTTAGTTTGAAGTCTAGCTACCTCCTCTGGAAATACATATTTAAATTCATTTAGCATTGGGTGGTCCTCAATATCCACCTTACTATTCTATGTTGCATATAGCACTTGTATTGCATATAAGGGACACCCCTTTCAACTAAACTTATTGAGTTGTAGTGTTGATATTTGCCTCACCAATACAAGATTTCAAATTCCCTACAACACCCTTGTGTTGCCTTCACTATATTCACATTCTAAGGTTTTTTCATGGTAGTCCAATTTCACTTTGTGAACAAACACCAAGTCCATGCTTGTCAGTACATCATATGACCCCAATGGTAGGATATTTAAGGTTCCTTGTGTATGTAGTTCATTCATTTCAAATGAGCATGCTTCAATCAACTATGTCACCTTCCACTTACTTCCCGTGGTTAGATGAACTAACCACGATATCAGGTGTTTTTTCCTCTGTAAGGCACATGCTTCAACAAATTGGGGTAGAATATAGCTAAGGTTAGAACCAGGGTCAATCAAAATGGAAATGGGTTGCTTCAAAATTATACCTTCCAGCTCCACCATTGAAGCTTGGTGGTTTTCTTGTCAATTCTCAACAAATGCATAAATTCGTGGCACATTCCTGGCCGCATCATTAATGGTAGTATCCTCTTGAACATTGTAAATTATTTTAATGTCATGCTACCTATGAGGGGAATCCCTCAAAAGATGTGCTTCTTCACAACCGCAACATTATAGAGGTCCTTTCTTCAGCTCCTCTACTTTATCCCTTACTTGCTCTGTTGGCTTGTTCCCACTTTGAGATGGAAAATTATGCTAGTGCATACATTTAGTAGGATGAATGTGTTGAGAACCTATTTTTGGGTTTTTATATTGGGATGGTTTAAATCCCTTCCTCTAAAATCCATGCTTATCCTTTCATTTCCAATTCTTAAGAGGCTTCTTCCTATGCTTGGATTGATCATAACAACATTTGGCCTTTTGTTGGCCCTTGACCAAGTTTTGAGGAAAATTTTATCATGTTTAACCATTTTGGGGACTTCGACAGGCTGGTTGAAGATGGAGTGCCCAGGCAAAGAAGAGATCGCGGGATCTCACTCATTTTGCGGTATTTTTGGGTTATTAGGGTTTATGTAACGGGTATGGGATGTCGGCCCATAGGTTTACCCATGTTTAGGCCTCTTTGTAAATGTATAAATAAGTAGCTAAGCGAGGTAAGAAGTAGTAGTGGGCTATGTGCACCATATTTTGTAAGCGTTAATGTTGGCTTAGTTCAAGAGATTGTAAGAGGCTTTGTGCACCGACTGTGTAAGGCTTTGTGCTAGTTGGCTCTGTGCCTTGACCTTTTTTGGGAAGGAGGATTTGGCAAGGTGCGTGCAGATCTCCTATCCTTTGCGGGGTTGTCTCTATGGATTTGTGCATAGGAGCAGAGGAATGTAAGAAGCTTGAATACTAATAAAGAAAAATAGAATAAGATTGGTGGACATAGCCCTGCACTGGGGTGAACCACGTATATCCTGTTTTGATGTGCTTTGTGTGCTGTTATTGATGTTGTTATGTGGTTATTCGCTCAATGCTGTTGATGTTATGTATAATGAATGCATATGATGTTTTAGCTTAGTGCTTAGTAATATGAATGAATGCTAGAACTGAGCTGATGCTATGTGCTAAATGATTACATGTGCTTAATATTGATTACTACTGTGCTGATCTATAATAAGGGTTTAACCTACGATGTGAATAAGGTTTAGGAACTAATGCATGTTATTGGCTAAGTGCTATTTCAAGTGTTGTAATCACAGATCTGTGTCCCAGCTAGGTTGTAGACACCTAAGTCCTGCAACCCCCTCTGCCTCTACCTCGGGTGAGACTTCATTTGCTTCGCATGTGTTGCCAAAAGGGCCAGTAGTTAGGGTTTTTTTGGTGCGTTTTTGAAGCGTTGAACCCTGGGTCTGCCCCTGTGCCAACAAATGATTCCGTTGCCGGGACCTAAAACTCTGATTTCTTGGAATTGAAGAAAAGAGAAAGCTCTGTGCGAAGATCTGTTGTTGTAGTGCGCAATATTCTACTTGAAGCTTTGTGCTAAGAAAGAAAGAAAGAAATCCGATCTGAAGAAAAGAGGTAAGATCTTAAATCTATGTGCTCTGGTAAAGGTAAGATAAGTGGAAAGTTTTGCTTCGAAAGTATGAATCTAGGTATGTTTGACAGATTTTATCCTAGTCTGAAAACTAGGGCACATCTAGGATAAATATTTGATCTAAATAAATCTGATAAAGATATAGAAAGATATGTTATTCCTATGCATAGAAAGAATTTTTGGACTAATAAGTGGATGCAGGAACCTAGAAAGAATTTTTGCAGATTGCAGGTCGATCACTGTGATCCCAGTGCGCAATATAGGAAAGGCTGGGGATCGTTTAAAAGAAAGAGAGGATTGACACCATGTTATAATTGCATAATACTGGGACATCTTGCTAATGAATGCCCTAGTATAGGTCCTATTTGTCTTTGTTGTAAAGATGTTGGTCATGAGGTTTTGGATTGTCCAAGAATGATTGCCAAAGTTGAAAATATGACCATGAGACAAGAAAAATATAAAGGAGGACATGAGGCTAAGGATATGTTAGAGAACCAGAAATAATTAGAGACTATGTTATTACAGTTGAAAGTGACACTGAATGATCATAGAGATACCATTTTACCAGAGATCTTGAAAGGAAAGTAGTGCATAGAAACAAGAATAGGAGACTTTGACATAGAATGTGTCTTGGATGAAGAAACACAGGTGAATATCATGCCATAAAGAACTTGGAAAATTTTGGGAAAGCCTGCTATGGTTCCTTCATTAGGAAGGATAGGTTTATTTAAAGGAAAGATGATAACCCTATGTGGAAGAATTACTAATGTACCTATGATTGCTCATGGAACATCAACTGAAGCAGAGTTTGAAGTCATTAAGTTTGTTGAGAACAATGCCCCTTTTGCACTTTTGTTAGGGAAGACCTGGTTTGAGAAAGATCAGATCCGAAGGAAAGCAGAGGAATACGCTAGATAAAAAAAAAAACAAGAATTAAGGGACTTCATGGCTAGAAAAATAGAGTGACTAATGGAAGAACAAGAGGATAAGTCAAAGCAACAGAGAGCCAGAGAACTAGCTGTCGAAGTTGAAAGAACACAGGAAGGCTTAAAAAACTTGTCCATGTAGGAAAGAAGTGTAGCCACCCCGAAAATAGAAAGAGAAGAGGTACTACCTTTGAACCCTTTGGAAGGACATCAACTGTGTGAAGATATTAGGCTAACAGGAAGTAAGAATAAGAATTGAAAGAAGAATCCAGAGATTCAGATCATAGGAAATAAGGCAAGGAAGCTCAGTAAGAAGAAAGCCAAATTAGAAAAGCTACAAGAAGTTCCAGTGAAGACTTTGCAGAAGACAGGCTTGCAGAACTTGAACCTTGCTGGAATAGCAGAACAACGCAGAATGTCACTTCGCAACGACGAAACTATATGACCGTTGGAGGTGTCCCGACAGTTAGAATTACGCTCCGGAATGGTTAGAAATGCACTTATCGCCGGAAAGATCGCCATTGGACCGTTGGGATTGCACCATAATGGATGTAATCACATTGATTGAGGCACTCCGACCTGTTGGAGGAATCCATTATGATGTTGCTTATTTAACCCGTCGGATGCTGCGCCAGGACCAATTTTTTCAAACCGAGATATCCAAGCTAACAGAGAATTGATTACATACCGCGTTGTGCTGTCTAGACCTCACCATTAATTTGATTCCCTTGAGTGTCCGTTCGCCTAACCGATTTATTTTATTACAAGTGTGGATGTCAGGTGATCATAACATGCTAGATAAGTCTGTATAGGAGATGTTGATTGACCTCATGGTTGAGACAGTCATGTTTGTGGGAATACAAGCATCGTCGAATGGTGTATTGCAAGAATCCCCATTGACTGCACATTGTTCTAGCATAACCGCGATTGAGAAAATAATCAAGCACCTCGATGATCTGGCTAACGTGAAGCAGATCCCATCGGTCTTGCTTGACTACATTCCGCCTCTGGCCGGCACAGTTAGTTGTGACAACGTCTCGCGTGACTTTGAGTACATGCTGATCACTGCAAACCTCCTGAAGGAGATACGCGCAGTCGGACCTCAGTTGGGATTGATCCCAACTCTCAAGATCAATGACTTCAACCTTGGAGACTAGAAGAACTATGCGATGCTCGCACTGCGTAGGTACATGGCGAAGATGACTAGGAAGAATCCCAAGATAGTTCCCCAGCCGTGGATTAAGGAGATCGTGAGATCAATGATCCTGAATGTAATGAAGATCCCCCACTTCGACCGACATCAGGAGATTAACGCTTTCATTAAACTCCTCATGTTGTGCTACCATGGAGGGTATCTATGGCTGGATAGGCGCGTCATTGTGGATCCGACGCTGATCCACCTCATCACTGGATTGAGCATGCAGGGATCGGACCCTCAGTAGTTCTACCCAGGGAAGGCTGTAGATTGCTCCCTGACAAAGCGTATAAAAGAAGACTATGGTGATGTGGAGAAGGGAAAGCGAGGCTACAAGGTAGCCTCCATCTAGGATGGCGTAGTGTGCCTAGCTTGCCAACTGATCGTTGGCAAGCTCATCAGAAAGAACCGACCGACACAAGTCACAGGGTTCGTAGTCGACCTCGCAGGGAAGTGTGTCGAAGGAATGCAGATGAACTGGGCGAGCTACCTCATTAATGAGTTGGAGAAGGATTGTCGTGAAGCGCAGGACCAAGGGTACGAGTTTCACTTCATTTGGTTACTAATTTTAATTTCATTTGTCGCCTGGAAAATGCCGAAAGGAGAAGCCTTCCCAGAAGTCGAGCCATCAGAGCCATTGGTCGCAAGGTTCTGCACCTTGTGGTACACTAGTGATATGGGGAAGTAGTGGCAATCGAATGCCGTGTTCCACGCTTACTACCTATAGCTAAAGCATGCCATTGAAGCATTCCCACAGATGACCTCAGATACTTTACATCAATACAGACTGCTAGCGAAGTTCCGTGCAGACCAACACTTCATCTACATCACTGCGCGTAAGGATGGAAGTAAGGAGGAGCTGCAGTAGTATTATGAATTGACCGATGAAGACATGGAAGAGATTACTAAGGAATGGCCATCCGAATTCCTTGTACCGGTCGAAGATGCAGAACTCTCTGACCCCGACATCATCAGAAGTCCTTTGGTCACTCAGATTGAGTATGATGGACAAAGCAGTACAAAGAAAAAGAAGAAAAAGGAGGAAGTGCAAGACATAGAAAGTGATGAGAAGGAGAACACATTGGAAGAGAGTAGGCCCGATTCACCCGCGGGAGGAGGAGGAGACGAAGTGAACCAAGAGGAAGGAGGGGAAGAAGGAGACAAGAAAGAAAAAGGTGAAGTGACACCGCCAAAGGATCCCCTCACTACAGCCGAAACATCGCAGAAGAGGAAGGTTTCCCTGGAGAAACCTTCGGCAAGAAAGAAGGCCCGCACTAACAAGCCTCAGTCGAAGAATGTGCTCAGAGTGGATGATATTGATCTCATCATCACAGCTGTAGAGGATTCTTCAGAAGACATCTTGCAGTGACACAGAGCAAAGAAGGAGTCTATGTACAACATAATAGAGAAAGAGCTCAAGGACATACAACAATCTATCCATTCGAGCTGCACATAACCCATTGCGTTGTCATTATCGGAAATTGAAGAATTGGGGGATGAGCCCACCCAATTACAAAGGCTAACAGATGTAACCGAGGCTTGACTCTGTCGAGTCCAAGAAGAAAAGGAGTAGGCCACATAAGCCTTAAAGCAAGAAAAGGATGAGGTCCTAGATCAACTTTGAGTTGCACAAAAGGAGAACAATGAAATTCAGGTGAAGTTCGAGCAGAACAATGCGAAGATACAGGAAGAAAAAGACCAACTGCTCGCAACATAGATTGTGATCAAGGAGGTAGTAACTAGAGAACTTCGCTCTATGCCGGGCTTGGCACAGGAGGAAGAAGAGTCAGCCAAGATACAAGTTGGGAAGCTCGCTGAGGCCATTCAACAACTACAAGGAAGAGTAGCAGAGCTATAAATCCAAGAAGTACCTAGAACTCTGCAAGAAGTGCGCGATCAGAGGGAAGAAGCTACCAGGAGCGTCATAGAAAGAATCAGGGCATTGGCCTCAAAGTGTAAAAAATTAAGTGCTCGAAGTGCATATACCTATGAGAGACTTGCAGAATACCTGGAGCTGAGGACATTGGAAGCACAGCTCCAGGAGGCACAACAACAGGCATCCACCGTGCAGGCACATATGAAGCTTCTTATTGTATTTGAGAAGATGAAGAGATCGTAGGAGTAATGCGCAGTCCAACAACAGATTACTGCTATCCAGAGCAAAGTCATGGAAGTGATACCGAGACTCCAGTCGGTGTAGGACGAAGCCTGCACGCTTTTTGAAGAGATCGAAGGACAAGGCTCATAGCTGGAACAGGTGGTCGCAATAGTGGAATAATGCCTGGAAGGGCCTGTCACCGAGCAATTAATTCAGGAGTTCGCCGAGCAGGAGGCTCTGGCGAAGCAGCAAGTGGAGGTAGCTCGAGCTAAGCTCGAGGTCTTCGTAGTAGTATTTCGCAGATCTGAGTGACTCAGGACGAGTCACATGTGAGTGTTGGGGGCTTGTTGGCCCTTGACCAAGGTTTGAGGAAACTTTGGTCATATTTGACCATTTTTGGGACTGCGACAGGCTGGTCGAAGATGGAGCGCCCAGGTGAAGTGGAGATCGCGGGATATCGCTAATTTTGTGGGCTTTTTGGGTTATTAGGGTTTATGTAATGGGTATGGGATATCGACCCATAGGTTTACCCATGTTTAGGCCTCTTTGTAAATGTATAAATAAGTAGCTAAGTGAGGTAAGAAGTAGTAGTGGGCTATGTGCACCATATTTTATAAGTGTTAATGTTGTCTTAGTGCAAGATATTGTAAGAGGCTTTGTGCACCGACTGTGTAAGGCTTTGTGCTAGTTGGCTATGTGCCTTGACCTGTTTTGGGAAGGAGGATCTGGCGAGGTGCGTGCAGATCTCCTGTCCTTTGGGGGGTTGGCTCTGTGGCTTTGTGCACAGGATCAGAGGAATGTAAGAAGCTTGAAGACTAATAAAGAAGAATAGAAGAAGATTGGTGGACGTAGCCCCACACTGGGGTGAACCACATATATCCTGTGTTGATGTGATTTGTGAGATGTTATTGATGTTGTTTATGTGGTTATTCGCTCAGTGTTGTTGATGTTATGTATAATGAATACATCTGATGTTGTATCTTAGTGCTTAGTAATATGAATGAATGCTAGATCTGAGCTGATGGTATGTGCTAAATGATTAGATGTGTTTAATCTTGATTACTACTACGTTGATCTATAATAAGGGTTTAACTTGCGATGTGAATAAGGTTCAGGAACTAATGCATGTTAATGGCTAAGTGCTCTGTCAAGTGTTTTAATCACAGATATGTGTCCCAGCTAGGTTGTAGACACCTAAGTCCTACAAACCCCCTTGCCTCTACCTTGGGTGAGACTTCATCTGCTTCGCAGGTGTTGTCGAAAGGGCCGATAGTTAGGGTTTTGTTGGTGTGCTATTGAAGCGTTGAACCCTGGGTTTTCCCTTGTGCCAACACCTTCCTAATGGTGTCTTCTATTGTCTTAGGCTCATTGAACTCAATCCTATCTTGATAGGACTATGGTAATCCATTGAGGAAGCACTTGATCTTCTCTTTCTCATCCTTGAGGTAGGGAATATACCTCAACAACTCCAAGAACCTCTCAACATAAGCATCCATGGTAAGTTTCCCTAACTTTTGATCATGGAACTCTTTTATCTTACCATCATAGTACCTTTATGATAAATATTCTTTCCTGAAATATTTCTCAAATTGTTTGTAGGTCACCTTGCTTTCCTTTAATCCCTTAACATCCTTGGGGTCTTCCCACCATATGGAAGCTACTCCATTCAAATTTAAAATAACTATCTTTGCCTTGGTATTTTATGAGTAATTATGTACTCGAAAATACTTCCTTAATCCTAGCAACCATGCCTCAACCTTCTCTCCTTTCTTGATTTATCTATCAAAAGTAGATAGCTTTTACCTCTTGAATTCCTCTATCAGGGAAGTTTGAGAGTGTCTCTTCTTCCTTTTTTTGGGAATACTTGACCTAGTGTCACTACTGGACATCTCTCTTGTAGTAGCATTTCCACTAGATAAGTCTATGAAAGAGTCCCCACTAACTTTACTTCTCTTAGCATCCTTGTTCCTTTTCTCGGAGGAACTCCTTCCCACATCACTGTGAGTTGGCCCATGTTTCTGAATATCTTATGGGCTCTGCAGCTTCTCAAACTGTTGTCGTCTTGCATTGTTTGTATCTAGACCATTTTGCAAGTGCATTTGAATCTCATACAGACTTTGAAGTAGTATTGCATTTAATTCTTCATGCTCATCTTGATCTCTCATGAGCCTTTCATCGTTTTCTTCCAGAATCCTCACTGTGGCCACCAAATATGGAGGGGTTTCTTTATCCCTCCTGCCATCGGATTCTTCATCTCGAAAATGTGAGGTCTCTTCCATGCTGAGTTGTACCATTCACCTCTATTCCCTTTTCCTTCTCAATGTCTCCTACATGATGAAACAACAAGTCACTATTAAAAAATCACATTTCAAATCATATACAAAAGGACTCTTGGCCTTATCAAGGCTTTGGTTTGCCTTGCTAATCTCGAACCAAGACTCTATTTCTGATATCAATTTGTTTAAGAAACTATTGTTAGAACATATTAGCATAGTTAAATTATTCATAAGTAAATACATAAAATTTAATCATGCAATATATTGAAAAATCCATTCATTCTTGCTGGCCCATTCAAGCCTAGAGCTTGAACTTTGCTCTGATACCACTCTGTAACACACCAGACCCATTAAACCTTACATAGAATGGTGGGATGTCAAAATCTATCTTCCCAAATGACTTCGATCTTGGGTTTTAACCCCAAGGGTGGAAACCTGCTCACATGGAGCATTCCATCAACTGTTTACACAGTTAGAAATGGGTTCCAGACCATTAGGAATGGCCTTCCAAAATCCTTTCGGATTTAAATTTTACCACATCATCTGTCCTACAAGGATGATTTCAGATGACTAATTGGTAAATATCGGGACATTAAAGTATCAATCCAAGATTTGTAATCTTAGATACACAATCATTATATGTGAAGATACTAGTTTTGAAATCAACCCTATCTGTAAAAGAACATTTTTAAACAATGCTACAAAATACTTTTGTAAACTGTCTTTCGAAAAATGAACCAATTCTTCAAATGTTCATAGATTCAATGGTTAACAATTAGGTTACAAAGGGAAATTGTTTCAAAGGAATGAGATCATCTTTGCAATGGGACTATGTTTGACCGTGAACTTAAGAGAATATGTATGCATCTAAAAACAAACAAAGAAAAGGATTCAAGAAGTGATAGATCCCTGCAACTTGATTACCACATTTTCCTTGGTTGGAACTCAGATTGTAGGGTGAATATTTCCTCTTCAAATAATGAGCTAAAGTTGTCATAGTTTCAATGGACAAAACTCTAATTGTAAAGTGTAGGGTTCTTCACAATAATACTCTGTTAACCATGAAGTTTAAATAACTCGATAAGAGAGGACTCCTTGCAAAAATAATCTGTCTAACTGTGAGTTTTCTTAAGTTGCAAAGGATTCTATTTGAATGCAAAGAAATTCCAAACAATTCTAATTTATCCAACCCAAATTTGTCATAGTCACATTGGTGGGAAAATAGGTTGTAAAAGGAAGGTTGTCATTACAATTACGAATTTTTACAACAATACTCTATTGTCCTTATAAAAATTCTGGTTTGTGAGAAGTTTCAAAATTAAATTAATTTTAATCTTCAACAACAAAACTATTGTAACATGCATATCTAAAACTGAAAATGAAGGAATTGTTAAATAGAAAACTAAATGAAAAAGAAAAAAATGAAACTAAGATATTTACTAGTGAATGAAGAAGTAGCAAACCAAAACCTTTGTTCATAAATATATAATTGTGACACATACCATTGCAAGAGGGCCCTTTCAAGATTTGGCTTATGCACAAAACAAAAAATTAAATGAAGAAAACCAACGCCTTTGTATTAAGCATAAAAGTAAGCTACAACAAGTTCACAAATTCCTCCAATAGATCCCCCAAAATTCCTCATAGTTTGGCATATTTATACAAGATGAAGCATAACTAATAAACCTCAAAACACTCTCTAGAGTAATGGAAGATATTCAACAACCTCCTATTGATGATGGATCGAGATCAATATGAGTGATTTCCTCCATGATTTGATGGATAGTTTGAAAAACTGGCTGCACATAAAAAATATGGGTTTTACATCTTTAGAAAAATCTTTAAATCTCCCAAATCACACCTTTTCTAGAAAATCTATTTGTGTCACCTAAGTGGGAATGTTCTGCAAAAAATCCATGTTTTAAATTTTCCAAATTCATCTTCATCAACTCAAAAATCTTGTCTGAAGATCACTCCCTATTTTTGTTGACGTACTTTTGCTTGTGGAAGCCACGTGTTTGACGAGCGTCGACTTGCGAATTTTGGGCAGTTTCCCACGCTCCAAAAACACATGAACCATGGTGTAAATGTTGGAAACAAAACCCATATTCTTGTTTTCTCTAATTTGACTTGAAAATATGCTAAGCTCAGAGCAATTATGGGAAAAATTCACTTATGGTAATAATGCTAATAAAAAATCAACAATTTGACAATTTTGCTTATTAAATAGAAAATAGAAACAAAACTAACAATTTATCTTTTACATCCTTTATTGATCCCGGGTTTAGTGAAAATAGGTGCAAAAATGCCGAAAATGAAAGAAAAGTGGGTAAAAAGGAAGGTATTTATGGTTGTTTTTGACAACAAAATGTGAACCCAACATCTCCCCTCGACATAAGCTTTTGCATGTCCCCTATGCAAAATAAAAATCTCAAAATTTCCCTTCTTTCTAGTCTCAAAGTGCTTCTATTGC
>JZKD02S1008722.1:73736-87152 GCA_000966675.3 Picea glauca
TGAGACAGGGAGTTGAGAAGTCCATTGTATAATTGGTAATATCAGGAGGCTCCACTCACACCGGAGTTAATCACAAGGTCGCACGAAGTTAGTTGAAGGGATAACCCCTGGATACTCACCTAGCGTCAGAGATATTTTTGTGGATTTATTTGTATTTTGGGATCTTGCTAGTACCCATACCTCTGTGAGAGGCGGTGCTTTCAAGGTTTTGGGCTTCGCTACCCTGCCCATATGGTGATCCAGACTTACGAATGCTCGCCTGTGCATCAGTTATACAGTGGTTTATTAGTTGCTTGACTTAGGTATCTCATAGGTTACTTGCAGGGGTTATTCTGCTTGTACCCTAAGTCAGATAGGGGTCAGACAACACACAACCTTTATGGAGGATTACCTCTCCGGGGGGATCTGACCGACTGGTTGTTAAGCCTACAAGGGCCCTTATAACTGATTCTGTTACCTCCAAACTTTAGCAGGGAGTCTCAAGTCCCTCTTGGACGAGACATACCTTCTTTAGAGAGGGAGGCCACTCAACCACTTTAGGCCGTTTTCATGCATATTGGCCGTTTGACTTTTTGGTATGCTCTTTGACTACTAGTTGGCCTTAATATATATTGTTATTTTTTGGAGAGTCATAAGTCATCGTGGAGTCAGACCAACTTCCTCTCAGGTCCTGTCAGTTGTTACAGTTACCATCGGTTTTCGAGTTCTTTCCTTCTAAAAGGTGTAGAGTTATCAGGAGTGGTACACACACATCCACTTTTTAGACTTGTGGTTCCACAAGGATGAGTAACGAGTCTAGTCTTCAGAACACTGGGAGTTGTTCAAATCCCAATCCTACTATACTTAATGGCACCCCTTTGACACCTGTAACCACTACAGTTGCAGTGCCAGAGGCTTATACAAGTACTATGGCTCGACTTGTAGTTCATGCTTCATCTCTTGCCTCAAACCCTTTTGGGGGTTTTGGCCACTCGTTGAGTTACAATGTTCAGACCATCCCCATGGCTTCTATTCATTATGACTAACTTCCCTTCGCAGTTTTCGACTGCCATCCCAGCTTCTGGCCATAACGCTAGCTTTGGACTTGGGGGCACTACACCTCCTTACACTCCCTTCACGTTTGGTAGTTCTCATATTCCCCAAGCGAATCCTAATGTAGGAAGTGTCCCTGTTCTTAACCCCGGGTCTAATCCTTCTATGGCTGGATGGAACAACCCAGCTGGTGAACAATTTTTGCCCGATATCCCTATCCCCTCGGTGCCAATTCCGACCAATACTTTTGGCATGATGAATCCACTTCAATCCTTCGGGTTCCCACCTGGGGGAGGTCAGTCTTACACTTTGTACACTCCCCAAACTAGATCTAATCCAGTTGGGGGAAATTTTAACAACCCTTAGCTTGGATCTAATCCAACTGGGGGAAACTTTCATAACCCTTATCAGAACATTCCTGCTGGAATGATGCCCAATCCATCTTTTACGAATCAGCTCAGAGGAGGGTCTTTTAATTCTAGACAAGGTTTTGTTCCTTACCAGAATCCTGGATGGAATGTAGTTCCTAACACACAATCTTTCACAGGAGGAAGGGGCCAGGTGTCCCAACCCCGTATTCCCTTTCTGGCCACGCTTAATTTTCCAGATTTGTCTAAACTAATGAATGACCCGGTGAGTCATGATCCCACATGGCCCCCTGTCCCTACCAAAATTCCGTCAGACATTCCAAAGTTTGAAGGTAAGAATGGTAAGGACCCTGGTGACCACGTCACTACTTTTCACCTTTGGTGCTCATCGAATTCTCTGAATCATGATTCTATTAGATTACGATTGTTTCAGCGCACTCTCATTGGAGTCGTGTCGCAATGGTACATTGAGCTACCTAGGGGGACATATGAGTCTTTTCATTAGTTGGTGCTAGCCTTTATCAACCACTTTCAACTGCCCATTCGTTATGATGCTGGACTTGAACTTTTGTCGACTTTATGCTAGGGTACTGACACTCACATCTCGGACCATATCTAGGAATGGCGTAGGAGAAGGCGGTTGGTTAAGACTCCTATACCCCCATCCTTTCTTCTAGAATGGTTCCTAAAGTCTTTGCACTCTCCTATTTCAAAGGACATTGCTACTTCTGGGGTCTTCAGTGAGGAAGAATCTATCTTTAGAGCCCAACAACTTGATTTGATATATGCTTAGTCTGGGATGTTATACCACCTTCTTCCAGATGCATCGCGGACAAATCACGATCCTAGACAGAATCACGGGCCTCATGCTGATGGCATTGTAGGGTCCTCCAATGTAAAGTCTGCAGACTTGGCAACGAAGCTTGTTGGAGGTCCAGCTTCGTCTGGATCCTCCAAACCCACCCAATCGACGGATGTACATTCCGCGCAATCATCAAAGAACCCAAATGGTGACCAACAACCAGATGGGAATAAAATTTAAGGTCAAAATAATCGTAAGGGTGGGAAGAATAATAATAAACCCAAGGACAAAGATAACAATGGGAAACAAAATGATAATGCTGGAGAGGGAAAGAAAGAGAAACGTACGGTGAAATTTCCTTGTAAACTTTGTACCGACGACCACCTTACACACTTATGCCCCAAACTTGCGGAGGCTGCGAGGCTTCTAAATCTACCGCCCACCGTGCTGATGAACCATTCCCACACAATCAACACTTAGCCTCAAGCTCTTCGAACACTGGAAATGAATCCGGTGGAAGTCAAAACCCACCGTCACAAGATGACGATCATGTTTGCATCAATATGGTCGACGCGAAAATCGATATAGCCACCCGCTCTCGATATCATATATCTTCAAAAGCTAGTACCAGCCTAGAAGCCCCTCTGAAACCCCCAGAGATGAACTTACAGATCGAGAAACCAGAGCCACCACCTCGTATTCTGAAAGGAGTACTCAAGCGCTCTACCCATAACCCTAACGCTAGAGCCGCCTATAACTACTCTATTATTGAGGATCCGGGCCAAACCCCTTGTGCGATGTCATCTTTGGAGGTACTCCAGACATGTCCATCATAGAGGAATGCCTTAGTCTCTGCCTTAGGATCTCTAGAACCTAGTGGCTCGAAAGTTATCAAGTTTTATGTCACGAATGTGAAGCCTCGCTTACCCTACCATGTGGATTTCAAAACCCATGTGGAGTATTCCAAGTACACTATCAAACAAGCGGTAGTTGATGAAGGTGCTTCCACTTGCGTGATGTCCCTGGTATGTTGGAAAGCTATTGGTTCTTCGACCCTTTCCAAGTTGTCAAACATGTTGACTGCATTTGACGGTCATTCCTTCCACCCTCATAGTGTTCTCCCTGCCTTTCCGGTCTAGTTAGGTGGGAAGACGGTAGAGGTGGAAGTAGAGGTAGTTGATGCACCTCTCAATTACAACTTATTACTAGGTCGCAATTGGACCTATGCTATGGTCGCTGTCGTATCTTTCATCTTCCGCACACTTTGTTTTCCTCATCAGGGGGAGATCGTGACGGTCTACCATTTATCCTTTGCGTATTCTAGTCCTAACACATCTATTGGACCATCGATCCCAGTGATCGACATTTCTCAGCCGACAACTGAGAATATCGGTGTTAGAATGTATTTTTCCCTCATGGGTACTTTCCACTTCTCGGCACCGATTCACCAACATTACGCCATGTCTAGTAGGCCTGCTTCAGTAGGGAGGTCCATTCCTTTCCGCACTTCCTATCTTGGTGATCCATGGACCCTACCTTCTATGAATTCATCGTGTGAAGGTCAATCACATGATAGCATGGCTATGCCACTATCGACAAAGAAGATTGCGTATCAAGTTGTTCTTGACTCTTCCGCTGATCCCGATCCTGTTACCTCGCAGACGGACGAGGAGGATCCCGTTCTTAGGATCCCATTATTATGCCTGTATGGGCCACCTCGTTATCTTGCTCACATTTTCTTAGATGAGACTTTTCCTTCGGATGAAGCCATCCTCGAAGCCATGAATGTTTCCAAGAGACCTTGGGATGATATACATCATCAATCTTATTTTCTCCCAAGTCTCGAAAGAATCGAGCAAGATGATTTTCGGTCTACCTTGAGTGAGATATTCGGTCACACCGTAGTTCCACTTGATACACACGGTATTTATGCTGAAGGAAATATGGCGAGTATTTCTCCTACCGTCACGATCGATATCTCTCGTACCCCTAGAAAGATTGAGAATGTAAATATAGGTGCGGATTGTTCACCAGAAGATATTCTGATCTACACCAACCTCTTCAAAGAATTTCAAGATGTATTCACTTGGTCATATGAAGAGATGCCATGGATAGACCCTTGTATTGTTGAACATGAGATTAGCACTTATCCGGATGCTAAAACTGTTCGACAACGTCTTAGATTTGTTAATCCTAGGAAGGCCCCTGCTATTAAGGCAGAGGTGGAGAAGCTACTTAATGCTGGCTTCATCTACCCGGTTCCCTTAACCGAATGGGTATCCAACCCCGTTCCTGTGAATAAAAAGCAATGAACCATCCATGTGTGTATGGACTTTCGTGATATGAACAAGGCTTTTCCTAAAGATAACTTCCCCATGCCTTTCATTGATCAGATTCTCGATGAGTGTGCGGGAAGAGAAATATTTTCCTTTATGGACAAATTTTTAGGATAACCAAATCTAGATCAAACATGAGGACCAACACAAGATGACATTTATATGTCCTTGGGGTACTTTTGCATACTGAAAAATGCCTTTTGGCTTGAAAAACACCGGAGCAACCTTCCAACGCACCATGACTTTCTCTTTTCACAATCTCAAGCACATAGTCGAAGCTTACCTCGATGATCTTGCTGCTCACTCTCACAAGAGAGTGGATCATGTTACACACCTTCAGTTGGTTTTTTAAAGATATCGTTACTATAAAATCTGGTTAAACCCTAAAAAATGCATCTTTTGTGTTAAGTCTGGATGTCTCTTGGGATTCTTAGTTTCCGAGACTAGGATCATGGTATATCCTCTTAAGGTTGAAGCAATACTTCAATTGCCTCCCCCACACATGATTAGACAACTTCAAGGTTTACAGGGGAAAGCTAACTTTATGCGTCGGTTTATAGTGAATTACGCCAATATCACTAAGGGTTTCATGCACCTATCGAAGAAAGAAACTCCTTTTATCTGGGATGAGTGAGCCCAGGAGTCTTTCGATGCTTTAAAGAAATCCTTGGTATCGGCCCCTCTGCTGAAATCTCTTGATTACGGTAGAGATTACTTTTTGTATATTTCCGCGTCTGAAGAGACGATTGGTATGGTTCTAGTTCAAGAGGATGATGAGCTCCATGAGCACGCCATCTACTATCTTATTCAAAATCTAGTCGGCCTCAAGCTTAATTACTCCCACGTTGAAAAGCTAGCTTTGGATGTCGTTCATGCAATCCAACATTTATGACACTATATATTTCTTTGCAAGACTACTGTGGTTGCAGATGTCAATCCATTTCAATACGTCCTCACTAGGCATATCATAGGTGATAAATATAATAAATGGATTGTCATCTTACAAGAATTTGATCTCGACTTTGCTTCGGCCAAGTCCAAGAAATCGCTAGTTTTTGCAGAGTTAGTATCCGATTTTCAACGATTAGATGAGGATGTTATCCATGTCGATTCGTTTGCAGACGAACACATTTTCCTTGTCTCATCGTCTAACCCCTGGTATGGATACATTGTTTTATATCTTCAAACCTTGAAGTTCACTCAACATCTCTCGCGAGATGATCGATGGCGTGTTAGATACCAAGCCAAAAAGTATACCATCATCAACGACACTTTGTATCGCCGAGGAATAGATAGTATCTTAAGTCGCTTCTTAACTCATGAGGAAGCTAAGTCAGTCCTAAATGATTTCCACAAAGGGGCTTGTGGTGGTCATCTATCTGGGCTTGTGACAACCCAAAAAATTCTGCGAGTCGGTTACTTCTGGCCCACCATATTTAAATAATTTATTGAAGCGGTTAATAAGTGTCACCCCTGCCAGGTGTTCACCCAAAAAATGCGCTCGCACCCAACCCCTCTTCACCCGGTCATTACCATCGGTCCCTTCACCAAGTGGGGGGTAGATTTCATTGATTGCAACCCAAATTTGGATGGGGGGAATCAACACATTATCGTGGTTGTCGACTACTTTACCAAGTGGGCCAAAGCCACGCCTACTGTAAAATCCGATGGGAAGGCTGCAACATTATTCATTTTCAACCAAATTATCGCACGGTTCGGTATCCCGAGTGAGATTGTCACTGATCATGGTAGTCACTTTCAAAATGAAATGATGGTAGAACTATCATCCAAGCTGGGGTTTAGACATGGTCACTCATCTCCTTATTACCTTTAGGCAAATGGGAAAGTAGAGGCTGTCAACAAGTCTCTCAAGACCATTTTGCAAAAAACGGTCAGCCGGAGTAATTTCGATTTGCACATCATGCTATATCCCACGCTTTGGGCATACCGAACCTCGGTCAAGATTGCCACCGCTTTTTCCCTTTTTCAGTTAGTACATGGTGTGGATTCGATACTTCCTGTTGAATGAAAAATCCATTCTCTCAATTTGGCAGTCGAGATTCTACCTGACACTTTAGATTTAGAGCGATGCCTTGTACACCTAGAGAGTCTTGACGAGCAGCATCGAGACACCTTTACAGCTATCGAGGCAAACAAGAAACGTGTCAAGGTTCAGTTCGACAAGTCTGTCTGTCCCCGGTTGTATGCTGAGGGTGACTTGGTCCTCTTGTATGACCAAGCCAAAGAACCACTAGGGACAGGCAAGTTTAAACCCATGTGGCACGGTCCTTATATCGTGTGATGTGTTCTAGAAAAAGGAGCCTACGAGTTGGAAGATTATGAAGGGAATAAACTAGCCGAGCCCAGAAATGGGCTCTACTTGAAAAGGTATTATGCTTGAGCCCTAGGCTTGGGCGAAACCCTTTGTATACTAATGTAAATTTGGTGTATATACATCTTCCCCCCCCCACCTTTTTTTTTTGGCTTGCTTATCGAGTTTTCCATTTTGGTTGGCAGATGTCAACAGAGTCTTCGGTCTACCTAATATTCACAATTGGAGCCAGTCATCATACACATAACTTATCTTCCACTGCTTGGGTGATTTACTCGCCTGAGGGTCTGCTGGTGTCTTCAGGTGGCGTATGCCTAGGGCCATCCACGAGTAATGTGGCCGAATATAGCTCCGTCATAGAAATTTTGTGTAATTCCATCTCACATGGTATTCACTCTCTATAGGTTCACCTGGATTCTCAGTTAGTAGTATGTCAGTTGAACGACCGTTACCGTGTGCGTGATCCTACGTTACTCCATCGATTCCTACGGGTACGTCTTTTAGAACGACAATTTGATTTTATTACATATTTTCACATCCCTAGAAGTTATAATCATGTATCCGATGCCTACGCTAATTATGTTTTAGATTGGCATTTGTCACATTAATAAAGTAAAGAAAACCATTAAATCAATGTACACATTGTAAGATATGAGTAAAGCCGAAGATCCCTCTTTATATATTTACAAAAAATATGGTGTTTATATTACAAAATTGGGGCTAAAACCCTCAAAATACATATAAAGCTGATATACATATCCCATGACATCTATGCCTGTGGCGCCGGATGCATATCATGATAGAAAACCACAATGTTTGCAAGATGCCGGAAGAGTCGTACCCATGCTTTAGGTACACCAACAACCTGCTGCTGCATGGATTTAGGTAGATCCTCTACCTGAACCATAGGAATCCTCTGTGTCAGACGATACAGGTTGCCCTACATGTTCTGTAGGACTCTCTCTGTTTCTCCTCCCACTGCCTCATCTCCCCGGTGCCTCTGTCTATGTCGTAGGAATCCCTATCGCCATTGCAGTTTTGACTCAATTTTCTTGCGGATTTCAACGTCATAGTTGGCCGTTCATCTCCTCGGGAAGGTATATTCATAACCTAGCATATAGGATAGGTATCTACTCCATCATGCATTTTTTCATTAATCTTCGTCTACCGATTTTTACGCCTTAGGTACGAACCCATTTATTGCGACGCATAACCCTCCATCTGCTATTAATAGTGTCGTTAATAAATGGTAGAGACTTACCAAACATGGGTACCCTAGTTAGAACCTCTTTTGTCATTTGGTGCCCATGTCGATTTTTTTCCTTAGGACCGGAAGTCCATTATAATTCAATACATGAATTTATGATGAGCGTCATTTCTCATTCATGCACATGCGGCCTTATTACCCGCGAACTCCCAAAAAACGAGTCTCAGTTAAGATCTTTTCCGAATCGTCTAAAAACTGAAAATATCGTCGAGTGATTTGTCCCTTTCACACTCATTAAAGTTGGACTTGAAAGGTCATGAGTCTTAGTTAAGCTCTTTTCTGTCTCGCTATCAAAAATAGAAAAGATTGCCGAGTGAACTTGTCTTTTTCACTCTCATAAATTGGATTTGAAAAGACGTCTATTTGGCACAAGTTTACCCCTTTTTCACACCAAGTAGACAAAAAGATATAAAAAGGACATTTTTTGGTGTTAAGTTGTGATTGCATCTCATGCCCTCGCTTGCAGTATTGAGCCTTTAGCCGGTTCTCGCTTTACGTTAATAACCGTTGCCTAAGCAGTTTGCATCCTCAACCAAGCAGAGCCTTGTTTATATCTTTCACAATTTGACACCCTATACCCTGAAGGGAACATCACCACGAGTGTCCATCTCCCACATGCATTTCCTTGCATTAAGCATAGGTACGTCCCACTACTTAAACTAGTTTTGCTTACTTGCGACACTCGTTCGCTCCTCTGTATCATAACATTCATTTGTTATGAAAAACCAAACAAATACAGGTGGGAAGGGAGTACTATATTGTAATTGGCAAAAATCATTTCACCTTTGAACATAGCACAAAGTTATTGAGTCCTTGTGTCATCATAATTTTGGGTTTAGCATGGCCTTAAGAAGCTGATCTCGCTACATATTTTTCTCTACCGACTGGTTACTCTTCCAGTCCCTATAGAGAACGTTATTGATGTCTCCTACATCTAATTATCACATCATTGAGTCTATGCTTCCAGAGTCCACCATATGTATCGTGCTCTTGTTTAAAGGAAGTCTATCAATATGTGTTGGCCACTCCTCAGAAATATTGACTTTGCATGTCGGCCATACCCTCAGTTTGTCTCAAAATTACATGATACTTTGGTCTTATCATGCACCCTGGCCCTACTTTCATCATTGGTAGGTCACCTTAAACCCAACAATCAACATTTCATCATTGGTCGTTCACTGGGTGGTTTCCCTTGTGCTCGATGGCAAGACATATATTCACACTTTGGGATTCGTGCAATGTCTTGGATGCCATTATCCTTATTGGTGGTTTCCTTGCCTTTGTCAACAATTTTTCATCATTGGATGCTATTCAAAGGGTTCTTTTCATGTACCGCTTTCATTTGGAACACGCGAAAGATGCACAGGGTCGTTGGTTCGTGAACATGTTCTTCGTCTGATATCCACCAAATCATGAAGCTCATGCTTTGTTCTTCGTGCTGACTGATAAGAGATTCCTCAATTCTCTCCTTTCAGCGGGTCTCTTTCCATCGACTTCAGCTCATTTATTCTGGATATGAGACCTAGAGTTTTATGAATACCTTGAGGGTTGCAGTCATTAGTGGAAGGCCCTCTCGCCATTGACAGATGGGAATACATCAATGTCTCTTGATCAATGGATTTCTTAAGTGTTCGACATCGACTCATTTTTCACACTTGTAGGAATGTACTTGGTGCCTTGATACCTACTTTCATTATTGGTAGGCTATCTCGCGTTTGTTAATGGTATACCTCAATGACCAATAATCAAACGATGTCTCATTGTGTTCGACCTCAACTCATTTATTCACATGATGTAGACTTGCACCATTGGCGGATAGTGTTGAAGACTTGAATACACCATTATGTGGCCACAACTTTCCTAAGTTGTTGCTTCCCTTTCATTGGACCAGTACCTATTTAACTTCAGTGATCATGGGAGATTAGATTGTACTCCGTGGTATACAAATATATTCAAATTGATTTTGAGACTAGTTTAACTGGGCCTTGCTCATGACTATGGAAACTTTTGGCATATAACTGCATTTATATTTTCTTATCCATGGCCATGAACACTTGTTTAGTATATTTTCCACATGGATTTGCATTGTATTCTTGGCAGCCATGTATACAAAGTCAGTACATAATGTAATGAGCAATTGAGTTCGTCTAACTAGTTCTCTACCACTCCACTTCTGGGTTATTTATAATGTATTTCAACCATTGCAGATACTCCTATGATATCACACATTAGGGGGAATATGTTATAGAAATATTTGCCTCACCATTGCTATCTTTTGCAGAGGGCCTTTTTCCATTTCCCTATGCAGACTTGTCATCCCTTTTTGATGAATCTAGAGCTAAAAATATACATTTTTCCACATATACACTTCCTATCTATTATACAAGATGCGTATACACTGGCTACTCCACTACAGCCCACGTACATCGGGATTTGTGCCAAAAAATACAAAATGAGGTCAAGTTTCCATGTCACGACATAAGATCTCTGATCCTTGGCCTTCCATATACTGGAAACGTTTCGACTCAAACCTTCAGTTACATTTTAAAGGCTATACGAGCACAATTTGTAGCTATGGAAAAGGGGAGAAAGCATTCAACTTTGAGAGCAAGGTTACTCTGGAGAAATTACTTCATATTGAGTCTGCATCCCTTTGTCCCTCACGTCTCAACACAGTGTTCAACCCCCAAGCTCTTTTCCTATTGCTGAGAGGACCTCATTGCCTCTTTCCTATGAGCTTGCCTTTGGTGGAGGATTGAAGTGGTGGAGACCCAATTGGAAGGAACTTGGTTTCTTGGTTTCGAACCATGCCGCAATGGAAGTCTGTAATGTTGTCACTTCTACTAATCAATTATTAATAGAAATACTCCTTTCCCGTCCTATTGGTATCTTGAAAATATATGATTATTATCCATGGGTGTGTTTATAATGTTTATTAATGGATTATGCTATCTGATGTGCTAACCCCTTTTATATCATCACTATGTACTTTCTCTGCTTGTTTGTTGAGAACTTCTTGCAGGTATAAAGATTTGGGTCAAAGTGCTCAACGGTGGAACATCATCAAACGTTGGATTGAGGTAGGCCTCTTTCTTATATTGCACATTAGTTTATATAACATATGTTGGAATTGAGTTGATTTCTGCATTCATACCTGTCTATTGTGGTTTACCCTTGGCCATATAGAGTTTTTACCTTGTAACACCTACATGAGTTCCATTTCAACATCAAGTATAAGACAAGGAGCACAAGTCATGTCATTGACTACCTTAGTCGACCTCCTGTGGATGCACTCACCACCATGCTCCATTCCCATGGGCATGAGGCGTCTGAGTGGACCCAACTTTATCAACAATATCCTGACTTTGCCACCACCTATCGTCTCTTGTTGGGCCCTTCGTTTTGATGAATAAAAGTTGCGCAAGTTATGTTGCAGCTTCATTTTGGTAAACATAAGTTGCACAAGCTATTGAGGAGATCGACACTGGACTAAAGGAAGAAATAGAAAGCGGTTTGAAGGACAATGCAACATCAGTTTTGAAGAAATAAGTTGCAACAAGATCAAGAAGAAGAGAAAACTCTCAGGTTCTCAACCAACAAATCTAGATTGGACTATATATATGATATCGATATGATTGTAATGGGGTTATTATTATTATTGTTGTTGTTGTTGCTAAAGCCATTGTTGTTATCATTCATGTTGTTATCTTAGCTGAATCTTGAGATTTGAGTAAGAACCAGACTGCCAATGTAATAGATTATGTATTATTGTCATGTTGAAAGAGAAAGGGACTGAGATAACCTTGTCTCATACTTATTGGGGAGTATCCTCTAAATACTTGTATGTATGACTCAAGCTCTGAGAAGAACTTGATATGTTAATACAATTGGAGGCCCAAATTTTCATGAAGATACCTTGTTTATTTAGTCTTCTGAATGTATTGAATGGTCTGTTATCTTTATGTTTGATATGCTTAATTGGATATAGTTTGCTTATGAATATCCTCGTAACTCTATTTTCTTCACTTTCGGTTAGGAAACATTCAGATATGCTACATTTTTAATCTAGCTTGTGCACGACTGATATGACTCTTGATCTTTCAGATATTTGTCTAAGTATTCTGCTTACCCTTCCCTCTATTTCTCATCTCAGTTTCTCTTTAGGTGAGACTTCTTCCCTCCCAGGAAGATGAAAATTCCAGTGCGCTAGACTACTTCGGCACCTTTTGTTGGAAACTATAAGAGGACCCTGGTTTGATCACTTCTACGCCAACAAAATGGTTTCGTTGTTGGGACCTGTTTTTTAAAAGGGAACCTGTGAGGAGAATGCTTCTGTGGATCTATAGATATGATATTGAACAATGGTGGGAACAAAATTTTGACGCCTTTATATGGAAGGAAGCAGAGTTGCGAGGAAAAAGCGTGAATGCTACAAGAGAGTATGTCTTTTATTTAGAAAGATTGAGTGACTAGTATGAGATATTCTAGGTAAAATTCCCAGAAGAACTATTCCATTGGATAGATCATCTACAAGAAGCTCCATAATTCCAAGAAAACGTTGAGAAGACCTATTCTTGGGATACAAAGAAGATCGTAGAAATTCATCGATTGGATCACCAGATTACGTGAGCAATCGATTTTTGGGTTAACATGACTCTGGAGGGATATATCAGTGAATTCAAAGCCAATAATCACCAATCATTTTCATGAGTGGAATAGTTTTTCAAGAAAGGTGCGTGTAGAAGAATGTTGAGGGAAATTCCCCTATGGATCAAAGAATTCTTGATGGAGGAGGGGATAATAATTATTCCCTCGACTGAGATGGAAACCTAAACACCTACACTTGGGGTAGGGTGATTTTGGGGTGGGATCATGACCTGAGAAGGGGAAAGGGTTCTTTGACATATGGGGGAAGATCAAGAAAAGAGAACAAGAAATGAGCGAGCCTTAAGGAGAGCCTCCATAGTTGAGAAGTGGTGGCACATAAATATAAAGAAAGAAACAAAGCAGTCGAAGGTGTTGTGGAAAGAAATCAGATCAAGAGGAACACATGAAAGAAAGAAGGAAGAGTTGAGGAAGGTAAGAATACAAGAAATACTGGCCAGTCTAGGATAACTCAATCCGCAAAGCATCTTCCCATGAGGGCTTTCACCATAAGGGGACCACTTTGGAGTTCATCCGTTTGTGCACCTTATCAACCATGATAAGACAATAATGAGAGAATGGGTCCAACCATTCTTCTAGGATAACTCAATCCGCAAAGCGTCTTCCCGTGAGGG
>JZKD02S1008722.1:106707-123511 GCA_000966675.3 Picea glauca
TTGCTGCAGGTGGTATATATATTTTCTAATATAAATTTGCTGAGTAGTATTGAATAATGTGACAGGTTGTATATACACAGTAGAATCACATCAGATATATCTCGACCTATATACCAAGGTGATCCGACCTGCGACAATATTCAATACTGCATTGCTGGCCGTGGCCCTTAGCTTAGAATTTCAAATCCCATCTGCCTGTCAAATAAGCTGATGGCCCCAAGCAAGCAATATACAGCCTGCTGGGCAGCATTGAATGCTGCGGCAGGCAGTATATACACTATCCGATTATCTGGATTTATGCGCCGGGATATATCTGACAGTGTATATACCGCCTGCAACAGCATTCAATGCTGCACAGCAGGTTGTATATTGCTGGTTGTGACCCCGGACCTAGAATTTCAAATCCCATATGCTTGTAAAATAAGCTAGTGGCCCTGGAATTTTAAATCCCATTTGATTGTCAAATAAGTGAGTAAACTTTCATAAACTAAAAAAGTCGTTCAAAAACTTTTAAAAGGTAGAACGTAAGTGTAGAAAGCAAGCTGGTGGACCTTGGCTTCAGGTCTGGAATTTCAAATTCCATTGATTTATCAAATGGAAATTTGATGACAGTTGAGTGTTTTTATGTCTTTTATTTATTAAATATATAAATGTCAATTTCTTTTGTATTTTGATTCCACATTTTTTTAATAATGTGATCAACCACTATCAATATTATTGATCACAGTGGTGTGTTTTCATGATTTTTATTAAATGCATAAATGCCAATTTCTTTTGTATTTTGATTCCACATTTGTTAATGATGTGATCAACCATTTTCATGAATTCGTTTTCCAGGTTGAGAAGGTCACAAGATGGTATCAAAGCTATGGTTTCAACACTAACCTTGATGGGCTAGAAAAGTGGAAGTTCAAATTTTTTTTGAAAAAAAATTGTTGTCAAAAGTTCATAACGTTCTTGAGTGCCAAGAAACTACCGTGTGAACCCTTTAAATTCAATTCACCTACTTCAAACTAAAAAGCAAAAACCCAATTCATATAGCTGCCGAGGGCTACATCACAATTCATTCACCATTATCCTATGGAGGAGTTATCCATACTAGTTATTATACCTATAAAATTTTATGACGGATTACTTGAACGTTGAATAGATGGTTTGATCATTTTTATGATAAAAAAAATTTGACATACCAAATTTATAACTATCTGTCAAATACTTTCATGAAAAAATTTCTAGAAAATATTAAATGTTCTTCATGGTGGAGGTGGGGTCTCTCATAAAAAAATATTTTTATCCAATAACACACACCATAATATTAGTCCTTTAATATATATGAAATGTTATGGATTTTTAATACAATCTCATACTTATATATAACAGATTTGAACATTGATGAATGAGAAAAAAACAACATCATATTTTCGAATTGGATTTACATCTTATTATCCATTATAAGATTATTACGTGAATTGTAATCTTGAAAATAATCAATGTAAGTTGGAAAGATTATTTAGTCTAGAAGCTCTTTGTACTAAGTAATATGGGGAGATGTATAATTTTTTATAACATGGAGTGGACACATAATATTTAAAAAATATAATAATAATAAATATATCTTTTTTTTGTCTCTCACATACATACACTCATGCACATATATAAATTAATTGGAAGTGAACAAAAACATTGAGGACTCTTGAATAGCTATAGCAATAATGAATGCTGCGGCAGACAGTATATACACTGTCTGATCACCTGGATTTATGCGTCGAGATATATCTGACAGTGTATATACCGCCTGCAACAGCATTCAATGCTGCACATCAGGCTGTATATTGCTAGCTGTGGCCCCGGACCTAGAATTTCAAATCCCATCTGCCTATAAAATAAGCTGGTGGGCCTGGAATTTTAAATCCCATCTGATTGTCAAATAAGTTGGTAACCCTTTATAAACTAAAAAAATCGTTCGAAAACTTTCAAAAGATAGAACGTAAGTGTAGAAAGCAAGGTGGTGGACCTTGGCCTCAGGTCTGGAATTTCAAATTCCATTGGTTTATCAAATGGAAATTTGATGACAGTGGTGTGTTCTCATGTCTTTTATTTATTAAATGTATAAATGTCAATTTCTTTTGTATTTTGATTCCACATTTTTTTAATGATGTGATCAACCACTGTCAATATTATTGATCACAGTTGTGTGTTTTCATGCCTTTTATTAAATGCATAAATGTCAATTTCTTTTGTATTTTGATTTCACATTTCTTAATAATGTGATCAACCATTGTCAATATTATTGAATTCGTTTTCCAGACCGGGAACGTCACAAGATGGTATCAAAGCTATGGTTTCAACACTAAATCTGAATGGGTTCAAGAAAGTGAAAGTTGAAAAAAAAATTTGGGAAGAAAATTGTTGTCAAAAGATACAAAATTCAAAGTTCATAGCGTTCCTGAGTGCCAAGAAACTACCATGTGAACACTTCAAATTCAATTCACCTACTTCAAACTTCAAACTAAGAAGCAAAAACCCAATTCATGTAGCTGCCGAGGGCTACCATCACAATTCATTCACCATTATACTATGGAGGAGTTATCCATACTAGTTATTATACCTATAAAAATTTATGACGATTACTTGAATGCTGAATAGATGGTTTGATCATTTTTATGATCAAAAGAATTTGACATACCAAATTTATAACTATCTGTCAAATACTTTCATGAAAAAATTTCTAGAAAATATTAAATGTTTTTCATGGTGGGGGTGGGGTGTATGTCTCTCATCAAAAAATATTTTTATCCAATGACACACACCATAACATGCTTAATATTAATCCTTTAATATATATGAAATGTTACGGATTTTTAATGCATTCTCATACTTATATATAACAGATTTGAACATTGATGAATGAGAAAAAAACAACATCATATTTTCGAATTGAATTTACATCTTATTATCCATTATAAGATAATTATGTGAATTGTAATCTTGAAAATAATCAATGTAAGTTGGAAAGATTATTTAGTCTAGAAGTTATTTGTACTCAGTAATATGGGGAGATGTATAATTTTTTATAACATGGAGTGGACATATAATATTTTAAAAATATAATAATAATAATAAATATCTTTCTTTTTGTCTCTCACATACACATACTTGTGCACATATATAAATTAATTGGAAGTGAACAAAAACATTGAGGACTCTTAAATAGCTATAGCAATAAATAATGACGTGTTCACATGAGGTGTACTGCAAAATATGCAAGACTTTCTTTGAATCGATATGAGGGCCTGGAATTTCAAGCCAAGTTGATTTGAAGTAAAGGCCTTCTAGTGGGAATAGAGTTTGTGCTCTCACCAATAAATTCTTGTCAAGGTATTATAAAAATATAGGTGCCAATGCCAATGATCATCCAAAAACTTTAGCGGAAAGCATTGCTTTGTACCCGACAATAACCCTAAGAAGATAAGCTTCCAATACATATATGTGACATTAGGCCTATTGTCCTACTATGTGACATTAGCCCTATTGTCCTACTATGGACCTTGTTCGAACATACGTGAGCTAGTGCACTTTGTTCATAAGGATCTATTCATTGCTTTATGTAGAGCTCTTATACTTCAAACATATTTGTGGTGTAATTCTTTCACTTTGTAACATGGAGTTGATATGTGACATTTAGAAAAAGATAAAATGTTATTAACAAAAAGAAAATTTCAATGTTGACCATAATTAAAATATTTCAATATCAACATTAAGTAAAATATTTCAAGATCGACATTATATGAAATACCAATATCACTAACAATGCACTATGACTTGGTATATTGATTTCAATTATACATTGAAATATAATTTGATTCATTAATTTTTAATTACATATTGCAAAACATTTTAGTGCATTAAGTTTAAAACACTTTAAAATGAAGTTGCATCGACTTAAGCAATTGCTTCATGAAAGTATTAATATTAGTATGCTATAGGTGAGGGTGAATTAAATTACATGTTGAGACCAAACAACATGGACTAAAATGAAAATTGAAATATGAGAAATTTAATGCCAAAACTTTGAGATAAAAAAATGTAAATAAAATGAATGTGATCAAATAAAATGGATGTTATTAGATACATCTTTAACTCTAGATCTATCATGCGAGATCAAATCCCCATAAGTGTAAACATTTTCTCAAGTTTTTGCAATCTTGAGGGATTTGATCCATGTCGACCCATGATAGATCCCAAGTTAATATGCATATAGGTTGTATACTATTTAAATCATTGTCATTAGAACACATATATGAACACCTATATAAGTCGAAGCAATGCTTTTGGGAGATTGACTTTCTATTGAAATCTCATGCAAAATCTGCTATTCTATAAATTGGTATAATCAATGTACATCCATCTTAACTTCGAATCTATTATGTGATAAGAGAGAATTTATTTTGCGGTGAGAGAGGTCAAATCCCTTGATATGCAAACCTTTTCTCAAGTTTTTGTGCACTAAAAATTGTTTGTAACTCAAGGGATTTGATCCCTCTCGGCACATGACAAATCCAGAATTAATATGGATTTACTGTTGCTATTAAGATAAAAAACAATTATAAAGAAGTGGAATTTTGGTTATGGGAAAAAATAAGTTTCTCTCTCACATGCTTGTTATCTCAAAAAATTTATAGGGTTGTAAAATTTGAGGTTGTAATATATATATTTTTTAAATGGAAGAAAATCAAACAAATTCAAAAGCATTTTATAATAAACAATCTCAAAATCAAAAGCAATATGCACTACCATATCCTTTTTCTAGAGGTTGGTCTTCCACGTGTCGTAAGTCTATGATCATGCACTTATGATATAAGTTTAGCTTCCTATCATAGCTTTGAACATAAGTAAAAGCYACTCAAGGCTCACKAGAGGRTGRGGTAGAGATTCTAGTCCTTTGGCTCCATTATTGTGAGATRGTTAAAAATAATGCCATTCAAAATATCAACAYCATTAACTGTATTAACATAACTAAATTTAAAGAGAAATTAAGGGATTACAATGAGATGAAGTGTAAGAAAATTTTGATTTACTACAAAKAAACCATTAACCCTAAGTTACARATCAAAATTGATTGCCTTCCATCCCTAGGCTAATGCATAGACATAGGTAGTCAACATGATGATTGTCCATATCTTTAGAGCGTACAACTCCAAGCATCCACAAACATGGGATGAAACCCTTATGTACGTTCAACACAACTACAACAACTCTTTTCACAGTTCTATTGGCCACAATCCTTTTCAGATCCATTTGAGGCTCCAATTATTGAACTCAATTGATGTAGCTATGTGCATTACATCAACACATGAAGAGGTTGTCCATGCTMGTAACAAGGGAAACAATCAAACAAATTTGTTGAATGGATACAACACATCCCACAAGAAGTTCATGATATTATGTAGGAATACAATCCAAGCAATGRCATGATCAACATCAAATTCTAGACRACTTTCAAGTTGGAGAYAAYAGATGGTTACACATGTAGAAAGAGYGACTCATAGGMCCCCATAGGAATTTCATACCACTCTAATACAAGGATTACACTATTACCAAGGTTGTGGGTGAAAATGATTTTGAATTGGATCTTTCACCCTTTCTCAACTTACACCCTATTTTTGATGTGGAGTTTCTCTGGACATAGTTTATGCCTTTGTTGGACACGTAGAAGGTGGCAAAGTATTTGGACACTTATATAGAGCTCAATGCTAAAATCATTGAGAAAACAACAATGGAATAGATCATGGACACTGAGTTGAAGAGTAGAGGTCCACAAAATACACATATTTTTTTGTTATTGAAGCAAACAACTTTTTCACCTAGACAAGTGGTTCACGAGGAACGAAATCCACTATTTGGAATAAGTTCCCCCATTAGGTGTATGAACTTGACACAATGGATACCATTTTGATCCAGGTGGATACTGGTGGCCACCCGCCTATTCCACTTGGACCCACACCATTGTTTCTTTCAGTTTTTCAATTTCCTTAATTGTAGCACAATTTACTATTTTTAGCAATTTTTTGGGTCCTGAACTTCCGGAGCCGTTTTGAGGCCCTAAATGACATTTTTTGGGCATGAATGCTCTGGCGAATATGAGATCGTTTCAAACATGATATTTTTTCTTAACAATGTAGTCCTCGGATATATCTTTCTAATGATGTATCATGTGTGTCAAACGAAGATAGTATGCCAAAGTTAGGACCCCGGGAAATTGATGTACCAATTTACCCCAACGGGGTCCATATTCTGGTGTTTCATCTCCTAGGATTAGGTTTTTAGATGTTTAGGGTTTTCCATTGTTTCTCAATAATATATAGGCCTTCGAGCCTCATTGTAACACAGATTTCAGAGGCCAGTAGCCGCCACATCTCTTCTTAGAGATAAGCTACCAATGCCTGAGCTATTTTATTTCCATTCTGTCTGTAAGCATATTTCAGTCATTTGTTATTGATGAAATGAAGTTTTACTTCCGCTGCATCACTACGTTTATGTGTATTTATGTATTTCATTGTGTTCTTGCATAAATTTGGATCAGTGGTATCAGAGCAGTTTGCTCTTTCTCGATCCTTCTTTGCATGTCCCCAACGAGGTCGAGGTATAAGGAGTTAGGGCTCGATTTGGTTGAACCATTGCAAGATCATCCTCGCAAACCCCAACGACCACCCATGGGGGAAGAAAAGAAAGATGAGGGAGCAGGAGATCCTATCAAATTATTGCTCGAGGAGGCCCTCTTGAAACAAAGGAATGCGATGATGGACAACTTTTTCCAGATCCCTCAACGACTGCCCACTGGCAGCGCATCTACATCAAATAGGGCCAAATAGATGCGGATGTCGTTGATAGATGGTTGAATCTATTAGAAGGATATTTCTTGGTTCATGACTTTTCCAACTGAAAAAGGATTATTTTTTCACTCCTTAAAGCCGCCCCCCATGTCAAGGATTGGTGGGAAACCTACTAGGAGCAACAAAGTGAGGGGGAGCCCTCTCTGTTCTCGGTCACACCCAATTGGAATTCTTTCTGAGATGCCATCAAGGAACAATATTATCCCATGGGGAGCTATGAGGACAGATACATACAATGGACTACGTTGCGGAAACAAAGGGACCAAGATGTGCATGAGCTGACGAATCTGTTCCATACCCTACGCACAAAGTTGGGTATCAAAGATTCGGAGAAACATTTGGTGTTAAAGTACCACAGTTGTCTTCATATATACATTCAGGAGGAATGGAGTTCCTAGACATATCCTCGCTTTGTGCGGCATACCGGTATGCTACCAAGATTGAGCATAATTTCAAACAGAAGAAGCGAGACTTTGGGTCTGTGAATCAGAAGCAAGGGAAAGGTACCCCCAAACTGTCGAACAAAGGACCAAGCCAAGGTGGGGCGGCCTAGGACAACCTGCAAAATCCGCAAGCAAAGAACAACACCACGAAGACAAAAAAGGACACGGGGAAGTGGTGTGAGTTCCATAAGAGCTCCACTCACAACACAAGTGAGTGTCAGGCCTAGTAGTCACTGATAGCTGAGTTGAAGGCTTCTGAATCAGATGCAGGCCCCGACTCTGAATCAAAACCCGACAAGGGGAATGACAGGGGGAAGTAGATTATTGATGCGGATCCCAACGCCACCATTTCCACCACAAAGATCCAGAAGAAGGAACTAGAAGATCCAGAGGAGTTAGAGCATCTCTTGCATTCCCAAATGTGGGTAAAGGGTTCCCCGTTGTAGTTCATTGTCAACAGCGGGAGCTAGAAGAACCTGATCTTAGTAGAGGTTGTGAAATGGTCGAGCTTGCCGACCACAACACACCCACAACCATACACCATCGGGTGGCTGCACCAAGGACGATACCTCCACGCCAGCCAACAATGTCGCCTTCCCTACAACATCAAGCCCTTCACAGATGAGGTATTATGTGACATTGCTCCTCTTGATGTTTCTAATGTATTATTAGGCCAACCATACTTGTGGAAGAGACATGTTGTGTATGAGTCTAGGCCTCGTGTTTTTATTATTACTTTGGGCAATAGGTTGTACAGGATACCGGAAATAGCACCACCTACAACCATCTCTTTGGTTACTGCAAAACAATGTAGTAAGTTCATTGTCAAAACCAAGAAATTTGTTTTCCTGATGAACTTCCCTCAGGGAAAGAAGAAGACTGTGGCCACGACCTCTGAACAGGGCCCCTCTGCACGATAACATCAGATGGATAAGGTCATGGAGGAGTATGAGGACATCTTCACCTCCCTCGCAGGGGTGTCTCTACACTGTCAGGTCAAGCACCCCATCGATCTGAACCCAGGTGTGTCACTACCCAATGGACCAATCTATCGGTGCTATGTTATGGAGAATGATGAAATCAAGAGGCAAATTCAAGAGTTGTTGTAGAAAGGTCACATCTGACCGAGTTCATCTCCTTGAAGAAGCCCGATCATGCTGATGCAGAAGAAGGATGGGACTTGGAGACTATGCATTGAGTATCGGGTACTGAACAAGATCATTGTCTGGAATAGGTACCCGATCCCACAGATTGATGACCTTCTGGACCAACTCAAGGGGGAAAAATATTTCAGCAAGATAGACTCTAAGTTTGGGTATCACCAGGTACCAATCGAACCCTCTGATGTGTGGAAGACTGCCTTCAAATCCAAGGAGGGCATTTTCGAATGAATGGTCATGCCTTTCGGGTTGACGAATGCCCCTGCAACCTTCATGAGACTAATAGAAGACATCTTGTGACCATTCACCAACTCATTTGTAGTGGTGTACTTGGATGATATTATGATCTTCAACCAGACTTGGGAAGAGAACCTCCACCACATCCTAGAGGTCCTCCAAACACTGTGAAACACAAGTTGTGTGCCAATTTGGAGAAGTACACTTTTGGCATGACCCAGGTTCAATATCTGGGATACATTATTGATGAGCAGGGGGTGCATGTGGATCCAACCAAGATCCAAGTCATTCAGGATTGGTCAGCCCCAACCACCCTAACAGATCTCTGCATATTTTTGGGTCTTGCCAATTTCTACCGTAGGTTAATGTTGGGATTCTCTCATATCACTTGGCCCTTGAGTCAAGTCACCAAGGGAGGAGAGAAAGAAAATTTATTTTGGTCTGAATCTCAACAAAAGGCATTCGATGATTTGAAGCATCGCCTCTGCTCTGCACCAATGCTCACATTACCAAACTTGCAACAACCATTCAAGATCAAGACAGATGCCTCCAACTATGCTATTGGGGTAGTCCTTACTCAACAGGGGCATCCATTGGCATATTACAGTGAGACACTTTCCGACAGAGACCGAAAGTATCCCAATTATGACAAAGAGACGTATTCCATTGTGCAGGCTTGCCGATAATGGAAGCATTACATTTTGGGAAAGGAAACGATCATCCACATAGACCAACGACCCTTGCATTTCATATAGACACAAGGGAAGTTGTAAAACGATCGCCATCATAAGTGGTCCACATACCTGTAACACTTTCACTTGAACATTAATTATAAGAAATGAAGCACCAATAATGTTGCAGACTACCTCAGCCAACCCCATATCATGGCGCTAACCACGGTGCTCAACTCTTGTGGGCACGAGACTTCCGATTGGCCGCTTCTCTACAAAAGTGATCCATAATTCGACCACACATACACTACGCTCTTGGAGGGTAAGGAAGTTCCTAATTTTCACCTCCAGGACACCTTGCTATGTCACCTAGGACACCTTTGTGTTCCTTCAAGTGAGCGTGCCAAGATGATTTGGGAGGCGCACTATAGTCGGGTCGCTGGGCATGTCAGGGTCGAGAAAAATGTGGTAGTACTAAAAAAGTATTTCTAGTGGTCGAACCTTCGACGGGATGTCAGGAAGTAAATCAAGTCCCACACTACTTGCACCATTGTCAAACCAACCATCAAGAAGAAAGGCCACTACACTCCGCTGCCTACCCCTAGTCGACCTTGGGAATCCATCTCCATGGATTACATGTCAAGCCTTCCTTCTATTAAGCATGGAAATGACTGTGTTTTTGTGGTCGTCGACAGATTCTCGAAGATGTCCATTATGATGGCCTGCAAGAAGAATATCATAGCAGAAGCCACTGCTAAACTCTTCCTTGAATGAGTGTGGGTACACTTTGGTATCCCACAATCTATCATCTTATATCGGGACATCAGGTTCCTCAGTACATTTTGGTCCAGCCTCTGGTTGATGCTGGACACCAAGCTCACCAAGTCCATAGGTTTCCATCCGCAAACTGATGGCCAGATAGAGGTTGTCAACCGAATGATTGTACACATTCTGTGCATGTACAACTCAAAGCATCCACACACATGGGATGAGAGCCTCTCCTATGTACAACACAGCTACAACCTGGCTCTCCATAGCTCAACCAACCACAACCCCTTTTAGGTGGGCTTGGGATTCTAGCCACTATGTCTCATTGACATAGCCATGCCATTTGCGACTACTCAAGAAGATTCATCCCATGTCCAATATGAGGCTGACAAGGAAAACAACTTCATTGAGCGCATTCAACAAATCCGCCAACAGGTTCATGAAATCTTGGACATATCCAATGCTAAGTACATGCAACAACATGATCAACGTCGGGTGCCACACAACTTCCAGGTGGGCGACAAAGTGTGGCTGCATTTGCAAAAGGAGCGCCTCGTTGGACCCTACCGCAAGATTCAGTCACGGCCATACACCATCACCAATGCTGTAGGGGACAATGCCTTTGAGATAAATATTCCACCATTCCTTGGTTTGCACCCAGTGTTCAATGTGGACCACCTTCGGCCCTACTTTCCACCTCTACTAGACACATACGACATGGCAGAACAACTCACACCAACAGAGTTAAACCCAGATTGCATGGAACAAGCCACAACTAATCAGATTATGGACACACAGATCAAGAACACCCGCCAGTAGAGGATCCAACTATATTGAGTTGTCAAAGCAAGCCAACTCCTTCACCAGGGCAAGTGGCTCACCAGGGACCAAGTTCAACAGAAGTTTCCTCATCTCATGGAGAAACTCAATGCAATGGGGACCATTGCTTCCTAAGGGGGGAGGAATGATCCAGGTGGATATTGGTGGCTACCCTCTTATTCCACTTAGACCCACACCATTGTTTCTTTCAGTTTTTTAGTTTCTTTAATTGTAGCACAATTTACTATTTTTAGCAGTTTTTCGGGTCCTGAACTTCCGGAGCCGTTTTGAGTCCCTAAACGAAGTTTTTTGGGCATGAATGCTCTGATGAATATGAGTCTGTTTCAAACTCGATATTTGTTGTTAGCAGTGTATTCCTCAGATAGATATTTCTAACGATGTATCATGTGCGTCAAACAAAGATAGTATGCCAAAGTTACGACCCTGGGAAATTGATGTACCAATTTACCCCAATGGGGTCCATATTCTGGCGTTTCATCTCCTCGGGTTAGGTTTTTGGATGTTTATGGTTTTTCGTTGTTTCTCAATAATGTATAGGCCTTCGAGCCTCATTGTAACATAGGTCTCAGAGGCCAGTAGCTGTCACATCTCTTCTTAGAGATAAGCTACCAACGCCTAAGCTATTTTATTTCCATTATGTCTGTAAGCATATTTCAGTCATTTGTTTTTAATGAAATGAAGTTTTACTTCCACTGCATATCTGCATTTATGTGTATTTCTATATTTCATTGTGTTCCTGCATAAGTCGGGATCAATGGTATCAGAGCAATCTTCTCTTTCTCGATCCTTTTTTGCATGTCCCCAAGGAGGTCGGTGTATAAGGAGTTAGGGCTCGATCTGGTTGAATTGTTGCAATATTAGCCTCACAAACATTGACGAATACCCATGGGGGAAGAAAAGAAAGATGAAGGAGCATGAGATCCTATCAAATTATTGCTCGAGGAGGCCCTCGAGAAACAAATTAATGCGGTGATGGCCAACTTTTCCCAGATCCTTCAACGACTACCCATTGGCAGCGCATCTACATCCAACAACCACTCTGGAGGCGCCACTCCTTTTAAGGTACAAGTAAACTTTGACATTCCCATATTTGAGGGCCAAAAATATGCAGATGTCATTGATAGATAGTTGAATCTATTAGAAGGATATTTCTCTGTTGATGACTTTTTCGATCAAGAAAGGATTATTTTTGCACTCCTTAAAGCTTCCCCCCATGTCAAGGACCGGTGGGAAACCTACTGGGAGCAATAGAGCAAGGGGGAACCCTCTCTGTTCTCGGTTGCACCCACTTGGAATTATTTCCGAGACGCCATCAAGGAACAATATTATCCCATGGGGAGCTATGAGGACAAATACATACAATGGAATACACTGCGGCAGCAAAGGGATCAAGATGTGCATGAGATGACGAATTTGTTCCATACCCTACGCACAAAGTTGGGTATCAAAGATTTGAAGAAACATTTGGTGTTAAAGTACCACAATTGTATTCATAGATACATTCAGGAGGAAATGGAGTTCCTCGACATCTCCTTGCTTGGTGCAGCATACCGGTATGCTGCCAAGATTGAACAGAAGTTCAAACAGAAGAAGAGAGACTTTGGGTCTGCGAATCAGAAGCAAGGGAAAGGTACCCCCAAACCACCAAACAAAGGACCAAGCAAAGGTGGGGCGGCCCACGAAAATTGTTGGCATAGGGGCAGACCTAGAGTTGAATGCTCAAGAGCGCACCAACAAAGACCTAACTACCGAACCTTTTGGAAACACCTGCGAAGAAGATGAAGTCTCACCCGAGGTAGAGGCAGGGGTGGTTACATGACTCAGATGTCTGCAACCTTAGCTGGGACACAGATCTGTGATTATCTTTCTTATAGCACACTTAGCATTAGTTATTCCTTAACATACATTCATTACTACACTCACTTGTGACTTGTCCCGAGTCACTTAGGTCTTTCCAGTTCCGCTTCGAACGCCTTGAGCTTGGCTTGAGCTACTTCGACCTGCTGCTTTGCGATTTCCTCTTGCTCGGTGAACTCCTAGATGAGTACATTATTGACTGGTCCTTCTAGGCGCTCCTCTATTGTAATCAAAACCTGTTGTAGCTCTGTCCCTTGGTTCTCAATCTCTAAAAATAGTTGACATGCCTTATCCTGCAAAGGTTGAAATTGTTGCGTCACTTCCATGACCTTGCTCTAGATCATGTGGATCTGCTGCTGTGCGACACGTTGCTCATGGGATCACATCATTTTCTCTAGAGTTGATAGGGCCTTCAACTGCATATGAAGTCTATCTACATGCTGCTTTGCCTCCTGGAGTTGCGACTCCAGTTTATGTAATTTCAGGTACTCGGTCAGGTTCTCATGTATTTGTGCACTTCTGGTACTTAGTTGTTTGCATTCTTCAGTGAGTTCTTTAATCCTTTCTATTGTACCCCGAGCAGTTATTTCTCGCTGGTTGTGCTCTTCTTGCGGGATACTTGGGATGATTTGAAGCTCTAAGTCCACAACTCTTTGTTGCAGTTGCTGAATAACTTCAAAAAGCTTCATTACTTGATGGTCTAAGGGTTCTTTAGCCTTTTGTTTCAATCCGGTCACAGAGAAAAATGCTATGGTGATAGCTTCTTCGATTCCGATTTGCCTCGTGAGAAGCTTCTCCTTCTCCTTTTGAATTTTTTCTCTGTCTCTATCAAATTTCTCTTGGATGGCCTCCTTCTCTTACTGTGCAGCTCAACGCTGCTCTATGATTTCCTCCTGTGCTTGCTTTAGGGCCTAGGTGGCCTGCGCTGATACTTCTTCCGCTTTTCGAAGGCACACTTCGACTATGTCGGCAATCCTACGGAGTTGAACTGATTCATCTCCTACTTCTATTGTTCCTTCGGGTATGGGTGCAGTGGAGACTGCGTGGTTAGACTAAAGTTCTCGCTGCACTCCTTGGAGCTTGGCTTCAATTCTGTCGTACATCGTCTGTTGCTTGGCCTCCTACTTTTCTGTAATTTCTTCTATGGCTTCATTCAAAGTTGCGAGGATAAAGTTGAAGTCATCGGGGTTGAGCATGGTCTTCATCTTGGTCACGATCACTTTTGCTTTCTTCTTAGAGGAAGACTTCGAAGGTGACCCTTTTCTCTTCTTTGGAACTTCGACTTCTTCTTCTGGTTGTTGTTTGAATTCCTCTAGATTGTCGTTGTTACCTTTTTGATCGGGTGTGATGGAAGTTGTCTTTACAGAGTAGCTATCTACATCCTGAACCTCTTCAGGCTTCCTTGTTTCCTTTGTCTTCTTTGTCTTCTTCATCTTACTGGGCCCAGGTGTGTCCTGCATAGCTTCTGGGATGTCAATATCTGAAATGTCCATTGGATCTGCTGGAACAAGGAGGTCTGTCGACCATTCCTTGGTGATTTCTTCTAGGTCTTCTTCGGTCAGCTTATAATAGGACTGGACCTGTTCTTGGTGTTCATCAGTGCATGGAGTTAGGTATATAAAGTGGTGGTCCGCTCTGAAATTTATCAAAGGCCGAAACATTTTTAAAGTGTTCGGGGTTATGCGAGGTTCACCCCCTATGGATGCTTTTAGTTGGTTATAGTATTTGTGAAAAATGGCATTTGATTGCCACTGCTTTCTCATGTCCGTTGAGTACCATAAGGTACTGAAATTCACAGCTAATGGTTCAAATGGGTTGAGGTCGGGGAAGGTGGCACCTTCTGGTAGCTCCCATGCAACAAAGGCAATCAATATTAGCAGCTAGCTAAAGTGGAATTCATGCCCCTGGTCCTGGGCTTCTCTACAATCAATTTCTAGCTGATTGACCAAATATTTTTCCCAATTCATTTGTAGTCCCTCTGTGCACTTCCCCATGAGGTCAACTACAAAGCCAGATACTTGTGTAGGTCTATGCTTACGTAGTAGCTTCCCTGCTATCAGCTGACATGCGAGGTGCACTGCGCCACTCTCGATAGAGGCTACCTTGTAACCTCACATGCCTTTTTCAACATTTCCATAAGCCTCTTTAATCTTTTGTGAAAGAGCATGGTCCACGGTCTTTCCAGGGTAGTACTCATGGGGATCAGGGCCCTGCATGATAAGCCCAGTGATCCTATTGATCAGTGGTAGATCAAAAAATATGTGACGGTTTAACCACATGTATCCTCCGTGGTAACTTGCTAGCAACAATTTCACACAAGCAGTCACCTCCCGATGTCTGTCGAAGTGCAGTATCTTCATAACATTGAGCAGAGTAGACTCCGCAAGGTTCATCATCCATTGTTGAGGGATGATATTCGAGTTCCAGCCCTTATTCCTTGTTAAGTACTTATATGGTACGAGCATGTTGTAGGCTTTATGGTCTCCCAGGTTGAAGTCACAAAACTTCAACATTGTAACCTTGTCTTGATTTGCGCGGTAGGTGCGAACTCCTTTCGGTAGATATGCAAGGACTAGGGTGTATTCAAAGTCTCTAGGGACATTGTCCCTATTAATCTCACTACTTAGAGGGGGAATGTAAGTTGGTAGGATGGTTGGCACTAACTTCGCATTGGTTGCGTCGTCCCTATGCTTAGTTCTCAACTCTGCATTGGCTCGAGATGTTCCAGCTCGAGCAGTCGATGGGGAGGATGCCACACCTATCAATGATGAGTCTTGGACTCCAGTGGACATCCCTCTTTTCGACATGACTCTTTCTGTCCTTAAGCTAGCAAGTACTTCTCTCATCGATTCTTCTGCTGCGCTAAGCTCATCGGACATGTAAGCTTAGGATCACTGTCTCCGGTTGTCAATGGACTGTCAGTACTGTAATAAGATAGAGAATAAAACTGGAGTAATTACGGTTTCATAACGTGGGTATTCTATAAGCTTAAGTTCTCAATTGTCAAAAGTGTCTTCCGGGCATGGCACAACGGAATAAGTAAGTAACGTTGCAACGAATATGAAGCTTCCATGACCGTTGATCTATCCGTTAAGGTGAAGTCCAACGGTCTAGCGGTAACCCATAACTTATTTTCGACCCATTCGGAGCGGCGGTCGAATGGGTATATCGGTTCCAACGGATATATTTCTTCGTCATGGCGAAGTACTCTATGTCGTTGTTCTGATATCTCGGTGAAGCTCCAATTCTACAATTCTTCTTGCCGTGAAGTGTCGTCTAGAACCTCTTGTAACCTTACAATATTAGCCCTTTTCTTTCTTAACTTCCTAGCCTTCTTCCCAGTGAGCTTCATCTCAGTAATGCTTTTACCATTCTAATGTTTATCTTCTATGGTCTTAGTTACTTCGTGCTGTTGAAAGTCTTTCCTAGGGTTCCTTGATAATACTTCTTCTGTATCAGAGATAGGTAACTTGAACTTCTGCGGATCCTCAAGTGTTCTCTTAGCTTCAACATTAGAGTTGTGTTGACGGGCGAAAATGAATGCTTGCCAACTGGAAGAGTGGATCCAGTCCGAGGTTGTCTAAATAACCCAAGCCGTTTGGGATGACCCACCCTGACGGGTTTAGCAGCTCCGTTGGACGATTTAAGTTCTAGGAAAACAAATGAAAACTACACTAAGGAACTAATCTAAAGAAAACAAAAATTAAAGCAAACTAATAAACAATTCTGAACTAAATATATACAGTCTATTATCTATGCTATATAAAAATAACTCTATAAAATTAAATGTTCAATTATCAACAGAGTTAGATCCAATTATAAATATACAATATTTACAGTTTACAGATTTAAATGAAAACCTGCAAAAATCATTTGTAAACTGTCCTAAGACAGCGAAACTATTGTTTTTTGATTTTTATAATTTTATGAGAAAG
>JZKD02S1008722.1:200050-211071 GCA_000966675.3 Picea glauca
CTTTAACAACAAGAGAATAGCATTTTCATCAAACTTTTCTTTAGTCTCACATGACCAGTTTTGGATTAGTCAACAACCCTAACTTGAAATAATCATAACTATGTACCTGTAATGATTAAAGATCTAAAACTGATAGACATTGTTCTTCAGTGTGTTTTATGCAATTCCTCCAAGTGTCACTTCTTGGAACCTCTCAGAAAAGGAGTTATAGAAAAAATGGCATACCTTGCTGAATTCTGACTTATTCTAGAGAGCGACCTTGTAGAGCATGCCCCACACAAAATATTTGTTGAATCGATCTGAATTTATCCTCCCTTGAATTCCAGCCTTCTTTTCTTCACCTTCCCTCTGAAATTCAACTTAGATATCCTTTGTTTGCCTCATACACCTATAGATATTCATTATCGTCAAGTGTGATTTAAAATGAGAGAACCTTTCCTCTTATTTATACTCTCCAAGTAGCTTCCTTAAAAACATCTTTTAGGTCGCTTTGCCCACTTTCCTTATTTTAGGGTTAGCCCACTTCTAATTTCTCCATCAAATTTATTATTTAAATATTTTATTTTGTATTCGCTTTGAATTATAGTACACTCATCACTTCACTTTATTATTTACCTTCTAAAATCTCTTAAACTACTTTGACTACTTTGACCTTTTGTGGCTTCTAGATGACATATGGGGGTCCTCCAACTTTGTAAGGCCATAACTCTCAAACCGTGAGGAGTTATGTGACTTTCCACATACCACCATAAATGGAATGACATGTACTATCCATATAGAATAGTATGTTATAGCAAGATTTGCCTCACCATTGCTATCTTGCACAAAGGGCCTTTTTCCATTTCCCTATGCAGACTTATCAACCCCTTTTTCATAAATCTAGAGCCAAATATATATATATATATATATATATTCCACATATATGCTCCAAAAATTCTTTGCAAGATGCATATACGCTTGATGCTCCACTATAGCTCACGTATATCGGGATTTGTGATAGAAAATACAAAATGAGGTCGGGTTTCCATGTCACGATAGAAGATATCTGATCTTTGGCCTTCCATATACTGGAAACGTTTTGACTTGGCCCTTTAGTTGCATCCTGGAGGCTATAAGAGCACAATTTTGAGCTATGGAAAAAGAGAGAGAAAGCATTCAACTTTGAGAGCAAAGTCACTCTGGAGAAATTACTTCATATTGAGTCTGCATCCCTTTGTCCCTCAAGTATGAATACAGTGTTCATCCCCCAAGCTCTTCCCTTATTGCCAAGATAATCTCTTTATCTCTTTGCTATGAGCTTGCTTTTGGTGGAGGATTGAAGTGGTGGAGACCCAGTTGGAAGGAACTTGGTTTCTTGGTTTCGAACCGTGCCAACACGGAAGTCCGTAATGTTGATACTTTTGTTGATCAATTATTAATAGAAATACTCCTTTCCCGTCCAATCAATATCTTGCGAACATATGATTATTATCCATGGGCATGTTTGTAATGTTTATTAATGGATTGTGATATCTGATGTGCTAACTCATTTTATATACTGTCACTATATACTTGCATCGCTTGGTTGTCGAGAACTTCTTGTAGGTGTAAGGCTTTGGGTCAAAGTGCTCAACGGTGGAACGACATCAAATGATTGGATCGAGGTAGGCTTCTTCCTCGTATTGCAAATTATTTTATATAGCACATGTTGGAATTGAGTTGATTTCTGCAGTCATACATGTCTGTTGTGGTTTACCCTTGGCAATAGAGATTTTTTTCCTTGTAACAAAATTGGCAACTCCACTGGGGAGAGATCTTCCTTCTAAGCGTTGAAGTATTTTTCCTTCTTACGTTGCTCTTTTTCCTTTGTATTTCTTGTCATATCACAGTTGGACAGAGTTTGTTCACTCTGGGTCTACGTTTTCATCCTTTTTACCTTTCCTAGCCTTGTTTTAAAAGATATACTCCCTTTTTTCCCTGACAACTATGTGTATATGCTTGTTGTCCCACTACAAGAGGCGTATGTACACCCTTTTCTCTTGAACAAGAGTGTATACCACTTCCCCCTTTCTTGTTTTCTTGGTTTAGTGAATGTTGGGTAGGTCTTGAGGATCACTGAGCCTTCTTGGGGCTCTATGGTACCTGTTGAGATTATCTGGGATGATAGGAAACCTTTTTGGAGTTGAATTTTTGGGCGACATCTTTCTCTTTGTTTTCCGATTTTTGATTTTTCTTTGGTAGTTGGGTTGTCTGCTTAGCTGCTTGGTATTATGCTTGGGTGATTGCTTTTATACACAGTAGAGGTTGTATATCAAGTCGCTTATCAGTCCATGCATTTTTTTTTAAATACATTGAAAATACAAAAAAATAGGCATTTTGCATTGGTTGGTATTCTTGTCTTTGAAAATTTATCATTAGCTTAGCACATTTAACGAAAGATTGCATTTTATTTCTGAGTTGCAGAATCAAAATTGAAGATTGCACTATTTTATTTAGCATATCATTCACTGAAAAGTTAAAGTTAGGCTTTTCATTATATCTATTTTTATTCTTATGCAGAGTCATAACACCATAAGTTTCATTTCCATACCTCTTCGAGTAACCACGGCCAATAAAATTTTATGCTTTAAACTAAAATTGATTAGTCACGATTTTATTTTTTAGGGTGCACAAACTAGCCTAGGATTTAGTGCCTTGGAATAGGATTTTGTGAGTAAACTTCTCCAAGGAATATGAGTCGTGTCCCCATGGGAGGTTGGAACCCTCCTCCCTACGGATCCAATAATGGCTATGCTCTTTCAAGAGAAAATAATCAGGTGGGTGCCTATCCCAATTATTACCCCCCTCCCATGTATCTTTCATCTGCCATGTCAATTCCTTTGAACACTTTTTCCATGACAGGTCCTCTAGTACCCCGAGGTCTTCTTTACAGGGAGAATCAATTTTATAATTCGGGCCACCCTCTTTATGGACCCCTTCACAAGGGGGCAACATATATCCTCACTCGAATAATCCTTATCCAACCTCGGTCTCTCCACAGACCCTAGTGACGGTGGCCATTCAAACCTCATCAGACCATTTTGGCGTGAACCAACACCTTACTGGGCTAGGGCAAGGGGTACACCAAGATCCTTCCTGGCTTGCAATTTCTTAGAATCATTCTTTTCCTGGAATGTGGACTCAAATGCCACCATCAATATCCAACCCAGTCACTGTCAGTCATACTAGCGCTCCATCTCCAACCTCTGCCAGTCATGTCAGAGATGAGTTGACTTCTTCTACCAACTACGTCGACATCTTGCCCCCAACCTCTACCAATTATGTCAGGGGCATCGTTCTTTTTTCCCTGAGTCACAGCCATGTCACGTCTCTCGCTTCTATTCATCATATGAGAGACAAATCTATGTCCCCTTCTAGTTACATCGAGAAGCCCAGACGCCTCAGATGTAAGCCTTAATTCTTTTGCAGGACTTACGAAGGAAGTCACCTTACTCGTTTGTGTCCCATTATTGCCGAGATACCCAAAGCATGGGGTTCACCCAAGAGCCCTTCAGATTCTGAGGCATTTGTGGTTTCTCTTCACAACACTTCTCCCTTGATTGTCTCGGTGGTTGCACCGACGAAATCTTCTCTCGGCCTCACCCCCTTTGTTAAGGGTGAAGTGTCTCTTGCCCCCACTACTATGCATCTTCTTCAACCTATAATTGAAGAAGTGGCCACACTAGTGCAATCTCTGGTCAACCCTACTCTCCCTGAAGAAAATGACACACTTTTCAACCATGTCGTCAATATTCCACACCCTCCCCCTTCTGAACAAGAGAGATTTATTCTTCCCCCGAATGCTCTCCCTCCAAGTCCTGACGAGGTTTCTTTTGATTGGGACGACCTGATGGGACATCCTATTCCCCCACCTATGTCTTTTCTATTAAGAGACATTATTCGAACCATCACGGAGACTGTATCCTCTGTTAGCAAGTTCTCCTCCTTGAATTGGAAACCCTTAGGTTTTCCCAAGCAATTGTCAGCTATCCGTAGGATACTAACTTTTAGCAAAAGGCCGAGATGGGAGCCTTGGCCTCCCCCTTTACATGTTGATTAAAATCCAAAACACGAGTCTTAGTTAAGCTCTTTTCCAACTCGTTACTAAAAATTGAAAAGATCATCGAGTGATTTGTCCCTTTCACACTTGTTAAAATTAGATTTGAATGATCATGAGTCTTAGTTAAGCTCTTTCCGACTCGCTATCAAAAATGGAAAAGATCACCGAGCGAACTTGTCTTCTTCACACTCGTAAATTTGATTTGAAAAGATGACTATTTGGCACAAGTTTACCCCTTTTTCACACCAAGTAGACTAAAAGATATAAAAAGGGACATTTCTTGGTGTTAAATTGTGATTGTATCTCATGCCCTTGCTTGCAGTATTGAGCCTTTAGCCGGTTCGTGCTTTGCGTTATAAACCATGGCCCAAGAAGTTTGCATCCTCAACCAAGCAGAGCCTTGTTCTTATCCTTCGCAATTTGACACCCTATACATTGGAGGGAACATCACCCCAAGTGTCCATCTCCCGCATGCATTTCCTTGCATTGATCATAGGTACATTCCACTACTGGAACTAGTTTTGCTTACTTGCAACACTCGTTCCCTCCTCTGTTTCATAGCATTCAATTTTTATGAAAAAACAAAAAAAGATGGGCAGGAAGGGAGTACTATATTGTAATTAGCAGCAGTCATGTCACCTTTGAACAGAGCACAAAGTTATAAAGTCATTGTGTCATCATAATTTTGGGTTTAGCATAGCCTTAGAAAGTTGATCTCGTCACAGAATTTTCTCTATTGACTGGTTAATCTTCCAACCACTATAGAGAACATTATGGATGCCTCCTGCATATAAGTGTCAAATCATTAATTCTATGCTGCCAGAGTCCACCGTATGTCTCATGCTCTTGTTCAAAGGAAGTCTATCAGCTTGTGTCGGCCACTCCTTAGAAATCTTGACATCGCATGTCATCCATACCCTCAGTTTGTCTTAGAATCACATGATACTTTGGTCTTATGATGCACCTTGGCCTTACTTTCATCATTGGTAGGTCACCTTGAACCTATCAATCGACATTTCATCATGGGTTGTTGACTGGGTGGTTTCCCTTGTGTTCGACGGAAAGATATCTATTCACACTTTGGGATTCGTGTAGTGTCTTGGATGCCATTATCCTTATTGGTGGTTTCCTCACCTTTGTCAACAATTTTCATCACTGGCTGTTATTCAAGGGGTCTTTTTCATGTACCACTTGCATTTGGCACACGTGAAAGACGCATAGGGTCATTGGTTCGTGAACATGTTCTCCATTCAATCTCCACCAAATCATGAAGCTCCTGATTTGATCCTCATGCTGACTGATGAGAGATGCCTTAATGCTCTAATTTCAGCGGGTCTCTTTCCATCGACTTCAACTCATGTATTCTGGATACGAGAATTAGAGTTTTATGAGTACCTTGAGGTTTGTAGTCATTAGTGGCAGGCTCTCTCAAAATTGACATATGGGAATACATCAATGTCTCCTGATCAATGGATCTCTCAAATGTTCAACACCAACTCCTTCATTCACATTTGTAGAGATGTACTTGATGCCTTGATACCTACTTTCATCATTGGTAGGTTGTCTCACGTTTGTTAATGGTATACCTCAATGACTGGTAATCAAACAATGTCTCATCGTGTTTGACCTCAACTCATTTATTCACATGATGTAGAATTGCACCATTGGCGGATTGTATTGAAGACTCGAAGACATCACTTTGTAGACACAACTTTCCTGAGTTGTTTCTTCCATTTCATCGGACCAATACCTATTTAACTTCAATGATTATGGGAGATTAGATTGTACTCCATGGTATATAGATATGTTCAGATTGATTTTGAGACTGGTTTCACTGGGCCTTGTTCGTGACTATGACAACTATTGGCATGTTACCGCATTTATATTTGCCTACTCATGGCCATGAACACTTATTGGTATATTTTCCAGATGGATCTACATTGTATTTTTGGCAGCCATGTATGCAAAGTCAATACATAATTTAATGAGAAATTGAGTTTGTCCAGTTGGCTCTCTACCACTCCACTTCTGGGTTATTTATAATTTATTTCAGCCATCGCAGATACTCCTCTAATATCACACATTAGGGGGCATCTGTTATAGCAAGATTTGCCTCACCATTGCTATCTTTCACAGAGGGCCTTTTTGCATTTCCCTATGCAGACTTATCAATTTCTTTTTCATAAATCCAAAGCCAAAAATATATATTTTTCCACATATATGCTCCCTAACTACTTTGCAAGATGTGTATATGCTTGATGCTCCACTACAGCTCGCGTATATCAGGATTTGTGCCAAAAAATACAAAATGAGGTCAGGTTTCCATGTCACGACAGAAGATCTCTGATCTTTGGCCTTCCATATACTGGAAATGTTTCAACTTTTCCCTTTAGTTGCATCTTGGAGGCTATCAGAGAACAATTTTGAGCTATGGAAAAAGAGAGAGAAAGAATTCAACTTTGAGAGAAAAGTCACTCTGGAGAAATTACTTCATATTGAGTCCTCATCCCCTTGTCCCTCAAGTATGAACACAGTGTTCAGCCCCCAAGATCTTCCCTTATTGCCAAGAGAATCTCTTTATCTCTTTGCTATGAGCTTGCCTTTGGTGGAGGATTGAAGTGGTGGAGATCGATTTGGAAGGAACTTGGTTTCTTGGTTTCGAACCGTGCAACCACGGAAGTCTATAATGTTGATACTTCTGTTGATCAATTATTAATAGAAATACTCCTTTCCCATCCAATCAATATCTTGCAAATATATGATTATTATCCATGGGCATGTTTGTAATGTTTATTAATGGATTGTGCTATCTGATGTGCTAACTCAATTTATATACTATCACTATATACTTGCATCGCTTGTTTGTCGAGAACTTCTTGCAGGTGTAAGGCTTTGGTTCAAAGTGCTCAACAGTGGAACGACATCAAACGATTGGATCTAGGTAGGATTATTCCTCGTATTGTACATTAGTTTATATAGCACATGTTGGAATTGAGTTGATTTCTGCAGTCATACCTGTCTATTGTGATTTACCCTTGGCCATAGAGAGTTTTTCCCTTGTAACAGAATTGGTGACTCCACTGGGGAGAGATCTTCCTTCTAAGGGTTGAAGTATTTTTCCTTCTTACATTGCTCTTTTCCCTTTCTATTTCTTGTTGTATCACAGTTGGACATAGTCTGTTCACTCTAGGTTTGAGTTTTCAGCCTTTTTACCTTGCCTAGCCTTGTTTTAAAAGATATACACCCTTTTTTCCCTGACAGCCGCATGTATACACTTTCTATCCCACTACAAGAGGCACATATACACCCTTTTCTCTTGAACAAGAGCGTATACCACTTCCCCCTTTCTTGTTTTCTTGGTTTAGTGACTGCTAGGTAGGTTTTGAGGATCACTGAGCTTTCTTGGGTCTCTGTGGTACCTATTGAAATTAGCTGGGATGACAGGAAACCTTTTTGGAGTTGAATTTTTGGGCGGCATCTTTCTCTTTGTTTTTCATTTTTTGATTTGTCCTTGGTAGTTGGGGTGTCTTCTTAGCTGCTTGGTATTCTGCTCAGGTGATTTCTTTTATACATTGTAGAGGTTGTATATCAAGTCGCTTATTAGTCCATGCATTTTTTTTTAAATACATTGAAAATACAAAAAAATAGGCATTTTGCATTGGTTGGTATTTTTATCTTTGAAACTTTATCATTAACTTAGCACATTTAATGAAAGATTGCATTTTATTTCTGAGTTGTAGAATCAAAATTGAAGATTGCACTATTTTATTTAGCATATCATTCACTGAAAAGTTAAATTTAGGCTTTTCATTATATCTTTTTTTAATCTTATGTAGAGTCATAACACCATAAGTTTCATTTCCATACCTCTTCGAGTAACCATGACCAATAAAATTTTACGCTTTAAACTAAAATTGATTAGTCACGATTTTATTTTTTAGGGTGCACAAACTAGCCTAGGATTTAGTGCCTTGGAATAGGATTTTGTGAGTAAACTTCTTCGAGGCAATTAAATCAACTTATGTGTTTGAGACAGGAAGTTGAGAAATCCATTGTATAATTGGTAATATCAAGAGGCTTCGCTCACACCGGATTTAATCACGAGGTCGTGCGATGTTAGTTGAAGGGATAACCCCTGGATACTCACCTAGCGTCAGAGATATTTCTGTGCATTTATTCGTATTTGGGGATCTTGCTAGTGCCCATACCTCTGTGAGAGGCAGTACTTTCAAGGTTTCAGGCTTTGGTACCTTGCCCATTATGTGATCTGGACTTATGACTATTTCCCTGTGCATCAGTTATACAATGGTTAATTAGTTGCTTGACTTAGGTTTCTCATAGGTTACTTGCAGGGGTTATTCTGCTTGTATCCTGAGTCAGATAGGGGTCGGAAAACACATAGCCTTTATGGAGGATTACCTCTCTAGGGGGCTCTGACCGATTGGTTTTTAAGACTATGAGGGCCCTTATAACTAATTTTGTTACCTCCAAACTTTAGAAGGGAGTCTTAGTTCCCTCCTGGATGAGGCATACCTTCTTTAGCGAAGGAGGCCACTCAGCCACATTAGCCCGTTCACATGCATTTTGGCCATTTGACTTTTTGGTATGCTCTTTGATTTTTAGTTGACCATAGGATTCCGTGCTGGGTCTTTGTTATCACGGATAGTGGAGTTCCTTTTTCTCCCTCGTTTACTGCTACCCCCCCCCATGACATTCATGGGGGAAAATTCGTTTTTTTTTTTATAATGGTATGCTTAACTATAATGCTCAGTCCGCACGTTGGGTCTCTAGCCGTTTTTCTATTGATATGACTTCCCCCGTGCAACCCTCTCCCTGGCACACATATATGAATCCTAGCATTGGACCCGAGGGCACCATGGCTCTGATGACTACTTCTTCATTTGATATGAGTCGTTTCCCTGTGGGAGGTTGGAACCCTCCTCCCTATGGATCCAATACTAGATATGCTCTTTCAGGAGACAATACTTAGATGGGTGTCTATCCCACTTATTACCCCCTACCCATGTATCTTTCATCCGCCATGTCAGTTCCTTCGAACACTTTTTCCATGACAGGTCCTCAAGTACCCCCAGGTCTTCTGTACGGGGAGAATAAATTTTATAATTCGGGCCACCCTCTTTATGGGACCCCTTCACAAGGGGGAAACATATATCCTCAATCGAATAATCCTTATCCAACCTCGGTCTCTCCACAGACCCCAGTGATGATGCCTGTCCAAACCTCATCAGACCATTCTGGTGTGAACCAACACCTTACTGGGCTAGGGCAAGGGGTACACCAAGATCCTGCCTGGCTTGCAATTTTTTAGAATCAGTCTTTCCCTGGAATGTGGACTCAAATTCCACCATCAATTGCCAGCCCAGTCACTGTCAGTCATACTGGTGCTTCATCTCCAACCTCTGCCAGTCATGTCGGAGATGAGTCGACTTCTTCTACTAACTACGTCGACAACTTGCCCCCAACCTCTACCAATTATGTCAGGGGCACTGTTATTTTTTCCTTGAATCACAACCATGTCACATATCCCACTTCTATTCATCATACGATAAACGACTCTCTATCCCCTGCTAGTTACATCGAGAAGCCCAGACGCCTCAGACGTAAGCCTAAATTCTTTTGCAGGAATTGCGTAGGAAGTCACCTTACTTGTTTGTGTCCCATTACTGTCGAGATACCCGAAGCATGGTGTTCACCCAAGATGATCCAAATGGATATCAGTGGCCACCCACCTTTTCCAACTGGCCCAAAATAGTTTTCTGACATTTTTGGCAATTTACTATTTTTAGCAGTTTTTACTTCTGGGGCCATTTTGAGGACCTAAATGAAGGTTTTTCGGTATCAAGCTCCTTAATGATTACAAAAGGAATGATTGATCCCCCAAAATGAATCTCCTCGATGAGACCTTTCCAACGGGCTATCACACGCCTAAAACAGAGATCATATGCAAAAGTTACAACCCCAGGAAGTTGATGTACTAGCTTACCCAAACGGGGCCCACATGACTTTTGGCGTTTCATCTCCTAGGGTTAGGTTTTTGGACGTCTAGGGTTTTTGGCATTCTTAATTATTGTAAAAAGGACTTCAGAGCCTCATTTTACCCTTCTTCTTGCGAATGCACGCTGCCTTCACATCTCTTCTCAGAGATAAGCCGCCACCATTCCAGCAAGCTTGTTTCCGCTGCATTTTACAGTTTCATCTTATTTCATTATTGAATAGAAAACCAGTTTTACTGTATTTCTGTTATTTTGTGTTAAGAACCAGTTAATAATCTATATTCATTTCATTCTGCTCATAAAATCTGGATCAGTGGTATCAGAGCGGTCTGCTCCTTGTCGTCTTAATGCATGTCCCCAACGAGGTCGGAGTACAAAGAGTTGGGTCTCGAGCTTGTTTCTCTTGAGGATAGAAGCTCTCGCACGCCCAAGCGACCTCCCATGGTAGGAGAAAATAAAGATGATGGGATAGGAGATCCTTTCAAACTGTTGATTGAGGAATCCCTCACGCAACAAAGGATCAAGATGATGGATAGTTTCGCGCAAATCCTTCGGTGACTACCAACAAGTGATGCATCTTCTTTGAACGAAGGTGCCGCCCCCTTCGAGGTACAAATTGCAAGATACAAGATATATAAAATATGCAGAATAGAAATAAAATGCTAGAAATGGCAGAATAACAGTAAAATATCTAGCATAATCTTCACAATACACAGAAATGATATAAGAATAGCAATAGAAATAACACTTTGATTCAGAAAGCAATGTTCATAGGCCTCTTTGAGGGGGAAACCTCCAATCGAGCAACGCTCTATTACAATAATCTCCATGCTAGGGTTTTCATACCCTCGACCCTTATTTATACTAAATATGTCTATTAAGAGAAGCATCTAGAGGAAGATCCTTCTAGAAGCGGAAGCTTCTATTAG
>JZKD02S1008778.1:0-13496 GCA_000966675.3 Picea glauca
GAAGTTCAGGGCAGACAACAATGGAATTTATTCCATATCTTCTTTGGAACCACAGTTCAAATACGTAGCGATGATGACTTGTAGATTGTACGGGAGGGAAGACACCACACATTTTTTCCTCCCATGGGTGCCTTTGATGTAAACAGTAGCGGAAGGATCTTCTTTTGACTGGGCGAAAATGTTATCAGATAGTCTGACCAGTCGGATTACAAAATATCGGACGCAGAAAGCGAGTGGGAAAGCTGCTTCATTTTTTATGTCCGCATACCTCATGGACGCAGTATGTTCCATGGTGCCTTTTCCATTGATGAATTGGAGCTGGGCTCCATCGGATGCTGAGCCATCCCATGTATAATCTTTGGGAGGACAAGGATTTGGATTTCATATACGAAACCTTCAACTGGGTAATGGTACCGATGCATGTTGCCATCTTCGGTAATCCACCACCTAGGATATCGGATAACATCACAAATTTAAGCAGAGTGGCCGATTGGTACATGGAGAAAGATTTTTCATACATCAGGGTTTTCGACGCTTCTATCCCTCCACATGATTTACCCTTACTTATACTCGACAGGCTGGCTTGTCGTGAGATCGTCAGGCAAACCGTAATTGGCAGTATAAGTAAAGAACTGAAAGGGTTTTCAAAAAAGGTATGGCCACCTTTTCCTATTCATTTAAACACCTATTCATTATTAGACTTCGGGCATGCAAAGGCTGAGGCAACAACCCTAGAAGATATAAATTTGGTTCACATCAAATTCAAGAAACACGATCCACACAGGGTCATGAGTAATCATTTGGCCAGCTGTGGCCTTAAAATATTTGAGCATGAGAATTTGCCTCATGATGATATTTTCTGAGGCGCAAAATATTATGACGAGGTTTTGGCTCGAATACAAGCCCTTTCGCCCGAAGAGAGGGCCGATGTTGTCAGATTCCAAGAGCATAGGTGGAGTTGCCTTCCTCTAGTATTAGGTGAAAATCCAGCGACCATAGAGGTGCATAAAACAAAGGCCGAAGGCTCCAAAGATTCAACACCCGGCCAAGAAGAACAACAGGATAAAGAAGAGAAAGCTAGGGGCCCGAAACAAGAAGCTGAGGCTTCCGATCCTCCAAGCGAGCCAACTTCGGTCATTACTCCCGAGAAATCTTCTAAACAGGTCGGCAATCCCATCGCCTCCATTACCCCCCTACAGTCTGCAAAGGAGATCCCGGATGCAGGTTGGATTTTGGGTGAAAAATTGACACCTATATCAGTAGAAGAGCTACCTCTAAATGAATTCTTCTTCGATCAGAAGAGGAAAGTGGTTGTGAGACAAGAAATCTACCAAGAGGCAGGTACTGTCTCTAAGAAATTTAAAAATTTAACTGATGGGAGAAATATGAAGAAAGAATAATTCACGACGCAAATAGTAGGAACATTGGGGGCTTTCGCCACGACGAACCAATATTCAGTCAGGACCCTAAAAGATCAGCTAAAATGAAAAAATCGTTTGATCAAGACGCAAGAGGCTAAACTAGCTACAACAAAAGCTGCTGCTAAAGATCATGCAAGTACGACTTTAGAGCAAGAAAGAATAGAAGATCAAAAATAAATCGAGTAGATTAAAGTCGATATCGAATAGACACAATTGAAGGTTCAGACGAGTCAGACTCAGATAAGACAATAGGGAGAATTGATAGACCAACTTCGGGCCAAACTAGAATTCACCGAAAGCTAGGCAATCGATATCGGGATATTTCAATCCCAAGCAATAGAGATCAGAAAAAGGTTATCGACGGCGCAACAGGGTCTGCTTGTTAAAGTAGAAACAATTCAAAGCAGCTTCCAACTCATTGATCAGGTGTTGGAAAACCTCTCTATTAAAGATAGGGAAGCCGAAGCAGCTCGGGTGGCATTCCAGGAGGCTATTATAGCCACAACGAGAAGGGAAACATGCAGTAATTCTAGTTTTCCCATCACAGAGCAGACCAAGGNGAAGTTCAGGGCAGACAACAATGGAATTTATTCCATATCTTCTTTGGAACCACAGTTCAAATACGTAGCGATGATGACTTGTAGATTGTACGGGAGGGAAGACACCACACATTTTTTCCTCCCATGGGTGCCTTTGATGTAAACAGTAGCGGAAGGATCTTCTTTTGACTGGGCGAAAATGTTATCAGATAGTCTGACCAGTCGGATTACAAAATATCGGACGCAGAAAGCGAGTGGGAAAGCTGCTTCATTTTTTATGTCCGCATACCTCATGGACGCAGTATGTTCCATGGTGCCTTTTCCATTGATGAATTGGAGCTGGGCTCCATCGGATGCTGAGCCATCCCATGTATAATCTTTGGGAGGACAAGGATTTGGATTTCATATACGAAACCTTCAACTGGGTAATGGTACCGATGCATGTTGCCATCTTCGGTAATCCACCACCTAGGATATCGGATAACATCACAAATTTAAGCAGAGTGGCCGATTGGTACATGGAGAAAGATTTTTCATACATCAGGGTTTTCGACGCTTCTATCCCTCCACATGATTTACCCTTACTTATACTCGACAGGCTGGCTTGTCGTGAGATCGTCAGGCAAACCGTAATTGGCAGTATAAGTAAAGAACTGAAAGGGTTTTCAAAAAAGGTATGGCCACCTTTTCCTATTCATTTAAACACCTATTCATTATTAGACTTCGGGCATGCAAAGGCTGAGGCAACAACCCTAGAAGATATAAATTTGGTTCACATCAAATTCAAGAAACACGATCCACACAGGGTCATGAGTAATCATTTGGCCAGCTGTGGCCTTAAAATATTTGAGCATGAGAATTTGCCTCATGATGATATTTTCTGAGGCGCAAAATATTATGACGAGGTTTTGGCTCGAATACAAGCCCTTTCGCCCGAAGAGAGGGCCGATGTTGTCAGATTCCAAGAGCATAGGTGGAGTTGCCTTCCTCTAGTATTAGGTGAAAATCCAGCGACCATAGAGGTGCATAAAACAAAGGCCGAAGGCTCCAAAGATTCAACACCCGGCCAAGAAGAACAACAGGATAAAGAAGAGAAAGCTAGGGGCCCGAAACAAGAAGCTGAGGCTTCCGATCCTCCAAGCGAGCCAACTTCGGTCATTACTCCCGAGAAATCTTCTAAACAGGTCGGCAATCCCATCGCCTCCATTACCCCCCTACAGTCTGCAAAGGAGATCCCGGATGCAGGTTGGATTTTGGGTGAAAAATTGACACCTATATCAGTAGAAGAGCTACCTCTGAATGAATTATTCTTCGATCAGAAGAGGAAAGTGGTTGTGAGACAAAAACTCTACCAAGAGGCAGGTACTGTCTCTAAGAAATTTAAAATTTTAACTGATGGGAGAAATATGAAGAAAGAATAATTCACGACGCAAATAGTAGGAACATTGGGGGCTTTCACCACGACGAACCAATATTCAGTCAGGACCCTAAAAGATCAGCTAAAATGAAAAAATTGTTTGATCAAGACGCTAGAGGCTAAACTAGCTACAACAAAAGCTGCTGCTAAAGATCATGCAAGTATGACTTTAGAGCAAGAAAGAATAGAAGATCAAAAAGAAATCGAGTGGATTAAAGTCGATCTTGAATAGACACAATTGAAGGTTCAGATGAGTCAGACTCAGATAAGACAACAGGGAGAATTGATAGACCAGCTTCGGGCCAAACTAGAATTCACCGAAAGCTAGGCAATCGATATCGGGATATTTCAATCCCAAGCAATAGAGATCAGAAAAACGTTATCTGCGGCACAACAGGGTCTGCTTGTTAAAGTAGAAACAATTCAAAGCAGCTTCCAACTCATTGATCAGGTGTTGGAAAACCTCTCTATTAAATATAGGGAAGCCGAAGCAGCTCGGGTGGCATTCCAGGAGGCTATTATAGCCACAACGAGAAGGGAAACATGCAATAGTTCTAGTTTTCCCATCACAGAGCAGACCAAGGGTAATATCTTGTTGAAAGAATGGGAGCGAAATATATCCAAAGGGAAACAACAAGCTATGAAGCTAAGGAAATCTTGTGAAGAAATTTTTGGTTTGTTAAGTGAGATTTTTTTCGGTTCCGATGGTGAAAGTGGCATGGAAATACTGGGTTAGATCAATACAGCTAAATATATGATAAATATCAAGGAAAATGAAGAAAGAGAATTAGCCGAAATATCACAAATAACTCAAACAGTCATAGTGAAAATAGACAAATGGTTAATTAAACCAAGTATACTGTTATGCTCTATCAATGCCAAAGATCAACAGTTAGAAGGAACGCTGCCTCTATTGATGAAAGACTACTATATTTTTGAGGCAAATAATCAAGCAGATCCATCTAAGTTGATATCATAGTTGGTGGAGAAGTGTGTTATTTGCACAGAGCATGTGAAGAGGTGGATTTCGGGCACCAAATGAGAACAGAGATAAAGAAACGAAATGTTTGGACTCCTTTGATTATAACCAAAAGCCTCTGGAACTATTGAGATTCCAACGCCTAAAAATTTGTATAAATATACATTTTGAAGAAAAAAAAAAGGCTGGACCTTTTTGATTAATTGTAATAGAGACTGTTTCTTTTCGGAGAATTAATACAAAGCAATCCATAGATTCCTAATTCCGTCACTACTGTGTTATGGGTTTGTTCTCTCTGTTATTTCATATTCATTCTTATTTCACTTATATATATCTGATGAATGTCGCATTGCAATTTAGTAAAACTTCTACTGCAGTGATTAATGTTTAGCTATCTATTGTTTACAATTTTTCCTCTGTATCGGCTACTAGCAGGTACAAGACCTGTAAATCTTTAGGTTGTCATATTTTATGCTTCATCGGACCATTTCTTATCTTATTTGCTTCTTCTGTTTACAGAGTGAGATTCTCTCTTGATAGGAGCCTTATTCTATATACAACCTAATGTTTTTCCCATAATTCATACACCATTTATTTCAAATATAACGCAGTTACGGAAAAAGTCCTTTGGTTTGTAATTTGCTTTTAATATTGATTTCTAAAGTTCTCTTTTATAAAATGAAATTGATACAGCATAAAAACTTTCGGATTTCTTTAAATTTTTCTGTTCCTCTATGACTGTCCCTATTGTAAGACAACCCAATATTGAACCCGACTTGACAGATCAAACCCATATCGCTTTAAATCTCTTTGATACCATACTTAAAACAACTAACAACCAGGTAGAACTTGAACGTTCATGGGCTACAATTGAAAGGGATATAAACATTCAGGAACAGTTGGAAGCCAGACATCGACAACCTAGAAATCAACTCTAGCTTCCTTTCCTGAAGGTATACCCTCCTCCCTTTTTACATCTTACTAACTTTCGGATGCCTAGACACTCTACTTTTTAAATAATTAAGTATAGACTCTGGAACAACATCTTTTTGGCACCGTTGCCAGGGACGAAGTTACGAAACCTTTTCCCTGGGAAGAATGACATATTTTCAAGTTTCACCCTTTGATAGTGAACAAAGAGTGAGCACTTTCTAAAGGCTTTTCTTATATTTCACTTGGCGAATCTACGTATAAGTAAGATGGCATCCGATCGAAGGAATACCAGACAAAACCCAGAGAACAAGTAGACCACGCCTGTTTCAGATCCCGAAAAAATACTAAAAGCTAGAGGTTCTCTTAAGCCGACTATTGCAGTTTATCAGCTTAAACACCCGCAGCCTAAGACCAAAAGTTCTTGTGAACCTTGAACTTCACATAGTACACCTCCCAAAACCACTAATTCATTTTTATTCAGCTCTGTGGTTAAAAGTGAAATCCTTCTGAAAACCTCTGTCGGACACAAAGGTAAAAACCCAGCAATAAATTTATCAGCAGTTGATATCCCGCCGAATCTCCTTTCAGACTTCCCGACCTCACCAAATATCAAAGAGTATACTATATACTCAAATCTCACACCCGTGGGATCCCCTGATTACATCTCCTACAAATCCAAAGAGCCAAGTCCTCGTGTCTCCGTTCACTCGTCTTCGCTTCTCTCATCTTCCGAAGAAGCTAAGAATCCATTTTTAGTCTTCCAGAACCCGCTATATAACACACCCTATCCCCGTCAGGTAATACCAATGGCGGCCACCGGAGGAGGAGAGGGGGGCCAAGCGCCTCCCCTTCCCCCCAGAGTTTTCACTAAATTGGTTGCGAGATATGCACCTTTAGTCATGCCCGTGCCTCTTCTTGACCTTCCTGAAAATTATATAAAAAATTTACCAAAATTTACAGGGGAAGGGGACTTAACTGCAGCCGAACATATAAAGTTCTTCGATCAGTTCGCTGATATTCTAGGTCTGGAAAACGAAGACGTTTATTCAAGATTATTTGTTCAAACTTTTGAAGGATAGGTACGAACCTGGTTTTGAAGCCTACCCACAGGGTCTATCCTATCTTACGATGCCTTAGAAGATGCCTTTCTTAGACAATGGGGTGAGAGAAAAGACCACTTATATTATCTAACCGAGTTTGGATCTTTAAAGAAAAGGAATTCAGAAACARTTATGGAATTTATCCAAAGATTTAATAAACTGTATAATAAGATCCCAGACGAAGTCAAACCCTCCCAACCTACAACCAAAGTAACCTTCGCAGGAGCTTTTGAACTCGACTTTGCCCTTCTCTTAAGAGAAAGGTGGGGGACTACCTTAACCCGAATGCAGGATGATGCTGTAGAAATTGAGTCCAACATGATGGCCTTTGGTAAGTTGAAAGCTAAGATAGAAATAGGGAACAAAGAAACCAGACGTTTTAGGGAACAAGCGGGACCCTCAGGATCTAATAGATCTACAGATGACAAAATGGATGATATGGCTAGGGTAATTAAAGAATTGTCGAATAAGATTTCCAGAATGGAGCTAGACCAATCCAAGAGTGATCATTTCGTTAAAAGAGAATTCAAAAGAAACCCCAACCCTCAAAATCAACAAAGGCAGGTTAAAAATGAAGATCAGAAAATACAAACCCCTTTAAAAAATGAAAATTTTATAGGAGGAAATGGCCTGGAAGATTTCGAGGGACTTGAAGAAGACGTGACAAATTTGGGCGGTGACTGCATTCAACCCTACGTAACTAAATAATATTATGGGAGGTCGTTGAACACACCCCAACCGTCAAATGAAGAAGATAATATAAACAACAATGACATCGTTGTAGGTCAATAAATGTCTGATTCCATGACAGCTAGGGTCTAATAGAGGTATGACTTGAGATCCAAAAACAAACCTACGTCGATCCTCAACCGAAGAAAATTCTCCCTAGAGGTGAAATATATGTGCCTTCCCCAAAAGAGACTGAAACATCCAACAAAAAAACAAAGGAGGCAAACTCACTGAACCTCAAAACGAAGGAATTTGAGACCCAAACTAGGAAAATCAAGACAACTGATACACCCTCACTGGTAAGAAAGCTCATGATTAATAAGTCAGCTCAGACAAATAAGTTAGAGAAGAAAGAGCTTGAGGTTTTAACCAAGGAAACAGACAAAGGTGGCAGTGGTTTTAGTGTTGAAAATGAAATAAATAGGATCAAAATATCGATTCCGCTAGTTGAATTAGCAAAAAACCCTACATATCGAAAACACATAACTAAGGTGATAGGTTGTTCGGATCAAGAAAGTCAATCAGACGAAATAAATTTGGAAGATGACAAGCCAAATATCACTTTCGGTCCACATTTCGAGGGCGCCATAGACACCGTTGCCCCTTTCTATATCACCCTAAATGTGCATGATCGACTGCTGCATAACTGCATCCTAGATTCTGGAGCTTCACATAATGTGATGCCCAAATCTATTATGGATAGACTAGGCCTTGAGATCACCCGAACTTACAGATATCTCTACTCTTTTGATTCAAGAAGAGTCAAGTGCTTAGGTATGATAAAATATTTAGTAGTCACCCTTGCATAGGTCCCAATCAAAAGTGTTTTGATGGATGTAGTTATTGCTGATATCCCCCCAAAATATGGATTACTGTTATCAAGGTCGTGGGGAGCCAAACTTGGGGGATCCCTTCAAATGGACATGACTTATGCCACAATTTNTCTACAGATGACAAAATGGATGATATGGCTAGGGTAATTAAAGAATTGTCGAATAAGATTTCCAGAATGGAGCTAGACCAATCCAAGAGTGATCATTTCGTTAAAAGAGAATTCAGAAGAAACCCAAACCCTCAAAATCAACAAAGGCAGGTTAAAAATGAATATCAGAAAATACAAACCCCTTTAAAAAATGAAAATTTTATAGGAGGAAATGACCTGGAAGATTTCGAGGGACTTGAAGAAGACGTGACAAATTTGGGCGAAGACTGCATTCAACCCTACGTAACTAAAGAATATTATGGGAGGTCGTTGAACACACCCCAACCGTCAAATGAAGAAGATAATATAAACAACAATGACATCGTTGTAGGTCAATAAATGTCTGATTCCATGACAGCTAGGGTCCAATAGAGGTATGACTTGAGATCCAAAAACAAACCTACGTCGATCCTCAACCGAAAAAAATTCTCCCTAGAGGTGAAATATATGTGCCTTCCCCGAAAGAGACTGAAACATCCAACAAAAAAACAAAGGAGGCAAACTCACTGAACCTCAAAACGAAGGAAGTTGAGACCCAAACTAGGGAAATCAAGACAACTGAGACACCCTCACTGGTAAGAAAGCTCATGATTAATAAGTCAGCTCAGACAAATAAGTTAGAGAAGAAAGAGCTTGAGGTTTTAACCAAGGAAACAGACAAAGGTGGCAGTGGTTTTAGTGTTGAAAATGAAATAAATAGGATCAAAATATCGATTCCGCTAGTTGAATTAGCAAAAAACCCTACATATCGAAAACACATAACTAAGGTGATAGGTTGTTCGGATCAAGAAAGTCAATCAGACGAAATAAATTTGGAAGATGACAAGCCAAATATCACTTTCGGTCCACATTTCGAGGGCGCCATAGACACCGTTGCCCCTTTCTATATCACCCTAAATGTGCATGATCGACTGCTGCATAACTGCATCCTAGATTCTGGAGCTTCACATAATGTGATGCCCAAATCTATTATGGATAGACTAGGCCTTGAGATCACCCGAACTTACAGATATCTCTACTCTTTTGATTCAAGAAGAGTCAAGTGCTTAGGTATGATAAAATATTTAGTAGTCACCCTTGCATAGGTCCCAATCAAAAGTGTTTTGATGGATGTAGTTATTGCTGATATCCCCCCAAAATATGGATTACTGTTATCAAGGTCGTGGGGAGCCAAACTTGGGGGATCCCTTCAAATGGACATGACTTATGCCACAATTTTGGTATTTTGTGGGCAACTTACTAGGTTATATAGGGAAACGAGGTTAGCCTATACCATAAGTGATCCTTAGAATCCTAACAATTTTCCTGTTTACATTGCTGATCAAGATCTAGGAAATTGTATTTTGTCTTTTGATGATGGTATAGATAGTTGCACAGAAGAAAACTACATAGATGAGAAAGATTTTGAAAATATGCATAGTACAGGGATCTGGAAAATGTTTTTTGACGGTGCTCTATCATGTGAAGGAGCCGGTGCAGGAGTACTTTTTGTGGCACATGAAAATCGATTTGTTGTCCCTTTTTCTTACAGGCTTCAATGGGATATAGACTACACTAGCAATGTATGTGAATATGAAGCCTTAGTATTAGGATTGGAAGCTGCCAAGAAACTGAACATAAAGAACCTGGAAGTATATAGAGACACTGAGTTGATAGTCAAAAAATAAATCGACAATACCAGGCCAAACACCCGAGATTAAGAGCGTATAGAAATTGTGCCTGGGATCTAATGGAAAATTTCTTCTCGTCTATAAATATCCATTTCATACCACGCGCTGAAAATTTGCAGGCTGATTCGTTAGCCAAGGCAGCCTCGACTTTTTCTCCCCCCATAGATTTTAAATTAAAATACCATATAGAGGTAAGGCACAAACCATCCATCCCAAACAACATACAACACTGGCAGGTTTTTGAAGATGACGAACATATCAGAAAGTTCCTCGAAGCAGTGGGTGACTTTTCTAAAACTCACATCGATCAAGAGAATCAAAATGATCACATGTGGATCATGCAAGAAGGAGAAGACCCTCAGGAGCTTCGAGAAAAAATTGCTAACCATCACATGTTAGTATTAAAAAATAATCAGATTCCAAAGGGACTAATCCCCCTGGAGAGACTTTTCGATCAAAATGACATGCCTTTAAAATCTACTCTTCAATCCCAACCAAAAGAGGTTGAATATTGCGATATAGAGACAAAAGAAGAACCCAGGATGGTGAAAATATCAAAATATCTTCCTCCTGAGGTGAAAAATAAGTATAAAGGTTTGCTTGCACGATATAAATATGTTTTCTCTTGGTCTTACGAAGAGCTTAGGACTTACAACACTACCGTGATTGAACACAAGATACCTATGAAACCTGGTATCAAACCCTTTAGGCAAAAGCTTAGAAAAATCAACCCTATCTTATTACCTGTATTCGAAAGAGAAGTTAAGAAGATTTTAGACGCGAAAATAATAGTACCACTGAGATACTCCGATTGGGTGGAAAACCTGGTCCCGGTTAGAAAAAACAGTGGAGAGATTAGACTGTGTGTTGATTTCAGAAATTTGAATAAATCTTCCCTAAAAGACAACTATACTTTACCTAAAATGGATCACGTCTTAGAAAAGGTAGCTGGAGAAAATAGGATGTCTATGATCGACAGTTTCTCTGGGTACAATCAAATTGCTGTAAATGAACAAGATAAAGAAAAAACAGCTTTCACTACACCTTGGGGTACATTCATGTATGATAAAATGCCTTTTGGTCTAATGAATGCAGGTGCCACTTTCCAGCGTGCTATGGATATCGCTTTCGTTGGCGAAAGAGACAAGTTTGTAGTTATCTACCTCAATGATCTAACCGCTTTTTCTAAGTCTGATGAAGACCATTTAATACATCTCAAACAAACTTTCGAAAAATGCCACAGGTTTGGTCTGTCTTTAAACCCTAAAAAGTCTCACTTCGCCATGCGAGAAGGTAAATCTTGGGACATATTGTGTCCTGAGACGGAATTAAAATTGATCCCAGCAGGGTTCAAGCTATAGACACAATAAATATTCCTAGAAATGTAAAGGAAATCCAGTCATTCTTAGGAAANCCTCGACTTTTTCTCCCCCCATAGATTTTAAATTAAAATACCATATAGAGGTAAGGCACAAACCATCCATCCCAAACAACATACAACACTGGCAGGTTTTTGAAGATGACGAACAGATCAAAAAGTTCCTCGAAGCAGTGGGTGACTTTTCTGAAACTCACATCGATCAAGAGAATCAAAATGATCACATGTGGATCATGCAAGAAGGAGAAGACCCTCAGGAGCTTCGAGAAAAAATTGCCAACCATCACATGTTAGTATTAAAAAATAATCAGATTCCAAAGGGACTAATCCCCCTGGAGAGACTTTTCGATCAAAATGACATGCCTTTAAAATCTACTCTTCAATCCCAACCAAAAGAGGTTGAATATTGCGATATAGGGACAAAAGAAGAACCCAGGATGGTAAAAATATCAAAATATCTTCCTCCTGAGGTGAAAAATAAGTATAAAGGTTTGCTTGCACGATATAAATATGTTTTCGCTTGGTCTTACGAAGAGCTTAGGATTTACAACACTACTGTGATTGAACACAAGATACCTATGAAGCCTGGTATCAAACCCTTTAGGCAAAAGCTTAGAAAAATCAACCCTATCTTATTACCTGTATTCGAAAGAGAAGTCAAGAAGATTTTAGACGCGAAAATAATAGTACCACTGAGATACTTCGATTGGGTGGAAAACCTGGTCCCGGTTAGAAAAAACAGTGGAGAGATTAGACTGTGTGTTGATTTCAGAAATTTGAATAAATCTTCCCTAAAAGACAACTATCCTTTACCTAAAATGGATCACGTCTTAGAAAAGGTAGCTGGAGAAAATAGGATGTCTATGATCGACAGTTTCTCTGGGTACAATCAAATTGTTGTAAATGAACAAGATAAAGAAAAAACAGCTTTCACTACACCTTGGGGTACATTCATGTATGATAAAATGCCTTTTGGTCTAATGAATGTAGGTGCCACTTTCCAGCGTGCTATGGATATTTCTTTCGTTGGCGAAAGAGACAAGTTTGTAGTTATCTACCTCAATGATCTAACCGCTTTTTCTAAGTCTGACGAAGACCATTTAATACATCTCAAACAAACTTTCGAAAAATGCCGCAGGTTTGGTCTGTCTTTAAACCCTAAAAAGTCTCACTTCACCATGCGAGAAGGTAAGCTCTTGGGACATATTGTGTCCTGAGACGGAATTAAAATTGATCCCAGCAGGGTTCAAGCTATAGACACAATAAATATTCCTAGAAATGTAAAGGAAATCCAGTCATTCTTAGGAAAGATAAACTTTTTGAGAAGGTTTATCCCAAACTTCGCTGAAATTGTGAAATTAATCACAGGTATGTTAAAGAAAAACAACGAGGTAAAATGGATAGTAGAGGCCAAAGAATCGTTTGCACGTATCAAGAGGGTTATAAGCGAGGCACCTGTACTGGCAAGTCCCGACTATCTAAAAGATTTTCTCATTTTCTCATTCGCTTCCGAGCACACCATTGCCGCGGTGCTCCTCTAGAAAAATGAGGAAGGTTTCGAACAACTGATAGCCTTTTTCAGCAAAAGTCTTAGAGACGCGAAACTAAAATATGATACAATGGAAAAACAAGCATATGTTATGGTAAAGGCATTAAAGGCTTTTAGGACTTATGTATTGCATTCCAAGATAATCACGTATGTACCTACTAGCTCTGTAAAAGACATTTTAGTGTATCTTGACAGTGATGGCCGAAGGGGACGGTGGCTCGCAAAAATTCAAGAATTTGATCTGGAAATAAAGCCAGCAAAGCTGGTAAAGGGTCAAGGTTTGGATAAACTCTTAGCTGAATCCAATTTCAGAGCCCTCGACATAAATAACATACAAGGATGTGGAGAAGATGAAGAGATGAACGAGCTCTACGAGCAACCAAGTGAAGTCAGAATCAAAGAGAATTTTACATCTGCTGACTGGTACAAAAACATAGTATCCTACCTACTGACTTTGAAGTGCCCAAGTGATTTATCTCCATCCAAAGCCAAAACGCTAAAACTACATGCAGTCAAATGCTGTATATCTGAGGGTAAATTGTTTTGGAAGGACCCACTTGGCTTCCTATTGGTTTGTTTGGTTGAATATGAAATAGAGGAGGTCATAAGCGAATTCCACGAAGGAGTGTGTGGGGGAAATCACGCTTGGAGAGCGACAACTTATAAAATCATGAGGGCAAGGTATTATTGGCCTAAACTTTTCTTGGATGTAAATGCCAAAGTTAGGGCTTGTGACCCTTGCCAACTATTCACAGGCAAGCATAAAATCCCAACATTACCTTTAGTTCCAGTCAAAACA
>JZKD02S1008811.1:0-13496 GCA_000966675.3 Picea glauca
TTACTCTAGACTAATCCTCTCCCGACCCTCAAAACACCTTTCGCCTATATGGAAAAATTACGAGGGAATTTTTTTTTTTTCAAGGGATTTTCCTTGAGCGAAAATAATCAGTTCAAATCTGATAGAAGGGATAAATTAGTCAGGATTAGCCTAGACATACTTTCTTTTAGTTAAAATCAGAGGGATCATAAATATTTTCGCCCACTCTTGTTTTGAAGATTTGGTTTTTTAAGCTTCGTGAGTCAAGGCGAAATCTTCCATTCTGTGAAGATTTGAGGTCGGAGAGTGCACATCAGGATAGAATAAAATCTTTCAGATATGATATATGGGAGCAGGACAAGGAGCCATAGGTTTTGAAAGGGATCTTATTTCCACCTAAGCCTACTTCTTGATTATCAAGTTTCTTTTGTTTTTAATTTCTCTTGATTCAGAAATCTTAGAAATCTATATCTTCTTATTCTTCAATCAGGTGACCATTTTTTTTACATGAGTACAACCTTATTAAGACTTTATAATACATTATTTTTATCACTTTGGTCCGAAGAATAAATATAGAAGTCAGTACCTTGAATTTCGTTGGTATTTTAAACTAAAACCGTTATTTATTTATCACAGGTTTCGAGAGAAAACAAATATTCTGAAAACTGAGCATCGTATTCCAATACCTCCTTTTTTGTCATCTAATAATAAAATTTTGTAGAGAGGAAATAATCAAAGAATTCCACAACATAGAAATAATATGCAGTACAGACATTTTTAATTTTTTTTTTAAGTAAAAACAGTTTTATTTAAAAGCGAAAATTTAAATAACCTACGGGAAGGAACAAAATGAGGAAGAAAAAAAAACCAAATCGGTATATACAATGGTGCGCTCAAACATGTTTATTGCATGAAATGTTTCAGATAGCGCCCATTGATAGGGGCGCCGAAAATTTTCCCGTCAAGATTCTCCAGCAGGAAAGAATTTTTCCCCACTGTAGATGTGATTCTGAATGGTCCAAACCAAAGATGATCAAACTTGTCGTGTTTACCCACATCTTCTTTCCTGACATCCCATTTCAAAACTAAATCACCGGGAAGAAATTCCTTGTCTTTCGCCTTTTTGTTGAAAAAGGATTTCATGTTATCTTGATATTTTTTAAGTCTATCATCGACTTCGGCCCTTTTCTGCTGGACCTCAATTATTTGATTTATCCTCCTTGTCATATCATTCGGCTCTTCATTTGCATCTTGCCACAACTTCATTACTGGAAGAGCTAGATTAATAGGAAGAATAACATCGGTACCATAAACCATTTGGAAAGGATACATACCTATTGAGTTCTTAGTGCCAATCTGGTTTTCCCATAAGGCGTACTTTAGGTGAACATGCCAAGCTTTCTTATTCTTCATTAATAATTTCTTGATTATATTCATCAAGCTCTTGTTGGACAATTCGGCCAACCCAATTCCCTGAGGATAATAAGTTGTAGAATTCCCTAACACAATGTTGTACTTCTGAAAAAAACTTACCATCGCCATAGATTTGAACGCATGAGCATCATCTGTAACTATTTTCCATGGACATCCAAATCTAGATAATATGTTTTCCTCCAAAAATTTTATAACTACCAAGTTTGTGGCATTCCGATTTGGAATGGCTTCCACCCATTTCGTGAAATAATTGGTAGCGGTCATAATCCACTTATGTTGGGCGCTTGATTGTGGGTGTATTTCTCCAATGAAGTCCATGCCCCATTGTTGAAAAGGAGATTTTGTTTTGACTGGGACCAAAGGTAATGCAGGGAGTTTTTGCTTGCCAGAGAACAGTTGGCATGGGTTGCACACTCTTACTTTGGCATTCACATCAGTAAATAACTTTGGCCAGTAATATCCAACTCTTAGTTTCTTATAGGTTGTGGGCCTCTAGGCGTGATGTCCTGCACACACTCCCTCATGAAATTTGTTAGTGACATACTCAGTTTCAGGTTCGGTTAGGAAACATAGCAAGAAACCTAGGGGGTCTTTCCAGTACAATTGTCTTTCAATAATACAGTATTTAACTGCGTGTAGTTTTAATGTTATGTCCTTTGCTGGAGTCATATCACTTGGGCACTGAAGGTGAGGATATATGTAACGATGTCACGGTACCAGTCAGAGGAATAATATTTCTCTTTGATATGAACTGTGGAGTTTTGGTCATCAAGCTCTCCCATTTATAGAATAGACTCATGCGATTCTAGGTGGTTTATCCCAAGTGCTCTGAAATTCGACTCTGCTAATAATTTTTCTAGGCCCTGACCTTTAACCAACTTGGTCGGTTTAACTTCTAGGTCAAACTCTTGAATTTTAGCTAACCATCAACCTCTTCTACACTCACTGTCTGGATGTAACAATATATCTTTGACAGAGCTTGTTGGCACATAGGCGATTATTCTCAAGTGCAGTACATAGGTTCTTAAAGCTTTGAGAGATTTTACCATCGCGTAGGCTTGTTTTTCCAATATGTCATATCTAATTTCGGCATCTCTGAGTCTTTTGTTGAAAAAGGCTATCGATTGTTCAAAACCTTCTTCATTATTTTGCAGGAGTACAACTGCGATAGTATGCCTAGATGCAAAAGAGAAGATCTAGAATTCTTCAATACAGTCAGGACTGGCCAGTACTGGGGCTTCGCTTATAGCTTTTTTAACTCATTCGAAAAATGATTTAGCTTCAGAATTCCATTTGATTTCACTGTCTTTCTTCAGCATATCTGTGATCAATTTGACAATTTCAACAAACTTAGGGATACATCTTCTTAAAAAAAATATTTTCCCTAAAAAAGATTGGATTTATTTTTTATTTCTAGGAATGTTTATTGTATCAATAGCCTCGATTCTCTTGGGATCAACCTTAATTCCATCTTTTGAAACTATATGGCCTAGAAGTTTTCCTTATTGAATACCAAAATGAGACTTTTTAGGGTTTAGAGACAAACCAAATTTTTGACATTTCTCAAAAGCATGTTTGAGATGGACCAGATGTTTTGTATCAGAATTCGAGAAGACTATTAGATCATCTAAGTAAATAACGACAAACTTATCCCTCTCACCGATGAACACTGTATTCATTGCTCTCTGGAAGATGGCACCTGCGTTCATTAAACCAAACGACATTTTATCAAACATGAAAGTTCCCCACAGAGTAGTGAATACAGTTTTTTCTTTATCATCTTCATGAACGATGATTTGGTTATTACCCGAGAAGCCATCAATCATCAACATTCTGTTAGCTCCCACTACTTTTTCCAGGACATGATCCATTTTTGGAAGTGGGTAGTTATCTTTTAATGATGACCGATTTAAATTTCTGAAATCCACGCAAAGTCTGATTTCTCCATTTTTCTTCTTGACAGGCACCAGATTTTCTACCCATTCAGAATATCTAAGAGGAACAATGATCTTTGCGTCAAGAAGCTTCTTGACCTCTCTTTCTATTACATGTAAGAGAATATGGTTTATTTGTCTCAACTTTTGTCTAAAAGGTTTGATACCATGTTTCAAGGGAATTTTATGTTTTATCATAGAGGTATCATAAGTCTTTAAATCATCATATGACTAGGCAAAGACATCTTTATATTTTGTAATCAATTCAACATATTTACTCTTTACCTGAGCTAGAAGGTATTTAGATAGCTTGATTATCTTAGGTTCTTATTTAGTTCCTATGTCACAGTCTTCAACTTCCTCAAGCTGAGGTCGTAGGGTAGACTTTAGGGGTATGTCGTCTTTGTCGAACAATATTTCTAATGGTATCACACCTATGGGTATCTGATTATTCTTAAGGACTAACATCTGATGATTTGTGATCTTATCATGGAAATTTTCAGGATCTTCATCTTCTTGCGTGATCCAAATAGGGTCGTTCTGATTTTCTTGGTCTATATGAGTTTCAGAGAATTCATCAACCATTTCTAGGAATTGTTTGATCTGCTCATCATCTTCAAAGACCTGCCAGTGTTGCACATTATTTGGGATTGATGGTTTGTGTTTCATTTCTATATGATACTTTATCTTCGGGACAATAGGAGGCACAAACGTGGCAGCTGCTTTGGCCAAGGAATCGACCTGTTAATTTTCTATTCTCGGGATGTGATGAATGTTGAAAGACGAGAAAAAATTCTCGATTAGATCCTAGGCAAAATTTTTGTATGACCTTAGTCTTGGATGTTTGGCATGATACTTCTACTTTATTTACTTTACGATAAGTTCTACATCACCATAAAATATTAGATCTTCAATCTTTAGTTTCCTAGCAGCCCCCAATCCTAAAACCAGAGCCTCGTATTCACAAACATTATTTGTATAATCAATTTCCCACTGGAGTCTATATGAAAAGGGAATGACATATTCCTCTCTGGGTGCAACAAATAACACCCCTGCTCCTGCCCCTTCACGGGATGAAGCACCATCGGAAAACATTTTCCAAATCCCTTTTCAGGTATTTACATTTTTTGTGTATTTTCTAATTGTTTATCTTCTTCTTCTATACAGTCATCAAAATCATCATCTAAAGATAAAATATAGTTTCCTATATCATGATCAACGACGTAGACTGGATAGTTATTTCGGTTTAGAGGATCACCTACGGTGTATGCCAATCTAGTCTCTTTGTACAACCGAGTAAATTGCCCACCAAAAATCGGGATGGTCGCATATGTCATATCCAGTTGAAGTAATCCTACGAATTTTACACCCCAGGACCTGGATAAAAGCATGTCGTACTTGGCAGGTACATCAACAACAACTACATCCATAAGGATGCTATTTACCAGAAATTGTGCAAGATTTACTACTAGATCCTTGATCATGCCTAGACATTTAACCTTTCTAGAATAAAAAGAATATAAATCTCGGTAAGGTCTAGTGATTTCTAGGCCCAAATTTTCCATGATAAATTTAGGCATTAAGTTGTGAGAGGCCCCAGAATCTAACATACAATTATGAATTAAATGATCATGCACAGTCAAGGTAATATAGAAAGGAGCTATATGATCTTTAGCGTTTTCAATATGCGGACCAAACATAATTGTAGGATTTTCATCCTGTAGATTAATTACATCTGTATGAAATTCCACATCTGATAAGTTAATCATTTTAGCGATCTGTTTTTTATAAACCGGATTCTTAGCTAGCTCAACCAGAGGCATGGGGATCTTAATTTTATTTATTTCATTTTCTAGATTAAAACCTCCCACTGTTCTTTCGCATTCCCTAGTAGCAGTTTGCTTTTATATATTTTCAACTTTTTTGGTTTTTGTTGCTTTGGTTTTAACTGTTCATTTAGTTTGGGCAGCTTGTTTATCAATTGTTTGTTTAGTTTGGGTATCTTGTTTATCAACTGTTTGTGTAGTTTGGGCAGCTTGTTTATCAACTGTTTGTGTAGTTTGGGCAGCTTGTTTATCAACTGTTTGTTTCGTTACAACTGCCTTGTTTGCTTTGTTTCTTGATAGGATCTTTTTTGGTGGATCACTTTCCGTACTTGTTTCTCTTGGCCTCAAATTATACTTATGTTGAAGCTCGGCCATAATGGAGTCAGTGATTCCTTGATATGCAGACTCTCCCAGGTTATTTATATTCTCCTCACTACTAGACAGGAATTCTTGTTCTAGAGATTTTTCATAGTCCTGTCTAGTTAGGTGAGGTTCTTGATCTTTATCCCCAAGGTTATTTACATCCTCTTCTAACCCTTCATAATCATTTGTATCCTCTCCTATAAAATTTTCTGACTTAAACGGAGCCTGAATTTTTTTATCTTCATTTTTTATTTGTTTCTGTTGTGTATGAACATTGGGATTCCTCTTGAAATTTTTTCTAGTAATGGATCAATTTTAGCTTGGTCTAATTCCATTCTAGAGATTTTATTTGAAAAATCCTTAATTATCTTAACCATATCGTCCATTTTTTCTTCCGCAGATATTCCAGATCCAGAGGCTCCTGCTTGTTCTCTAAAGCGTCTAGGTTCCTTGGTTCTCATCTCAACCTTGGATTTCAGTTTACCCGATGCCATCATGTTCGACTCTATTTCTATAGCTTCGTATTGCATTCCCGTGAGGGTAGCAGATCTTCTTTCCCTTAAAAGTAGGGAAAATTCGGGTTCAAAAGCCCCTGCGAATGTTACTTTAGCTGTGGTTGGGAGGGTTTAACCTCTGTTGGGATCTGATGATAGAGCTTGTTAAACCTCTGGGTGAATTCTAGGACTTTCTCTGAATTCTTTTTTCTTAGAGCCCCAAATTCTGTCAGATAATACAAGTCGTCTTTCTTTTCTCCCCACTATCTTAAAAATGTGTTTTCTAACTCATCATAATACCTCATGGAACCTATCGGGAGCCCTCAAAACCAGATCCTTACTTGTCCTTCAAAAAATTTCACTAAAATTCTTGATTAAACATCCTCATTTTCAATGCCAAGGATATCAACGAACTGATCGAATAAATTCATGTGTTCTGTGGCAGTCAAATCTCCTTATCCTGTAAATTTTGGTAATTTATTCATATAATTCTCAGGTAAATCATGAAGGACAGGAAGGAGGACCAAGGGAGCATATCTGGTGGCTACTTTGGAAAAAAATTTGGGGGGTGTGGGTGGAGGTGGACCTTGACCACCTACTCCTCCACCTCCAGTGCCACCTCCTCCACCAGCAGCCATTGAGATTCTAAGGGATGAATTTTGAGAATTAAAAGGGGGTTTTCAAAGATATCGAGAGACCAAAGCGGTGATCTTTCAACTTCTTCGGGATGTGGTGAAGGAAAGTCTGGAAAAAGTTCATTGGGAGATGAAAAGTCTAGGAGAGGTGGGAGATGAAAAGTCTAATGATGATCTCTCATGATGCATAAGTGACAATGCAAACCTGGGAAAACAACAATATGTTAACTTGGATGGATTATTCAAGGTACTTTTACAATGAATTTGAATATGGTGTACGAAGATGAAACATATGAAATTGAATTAGATTTTTGAATATACAACTTTTATTCATAGAAATTGTGAATAACTATGTCAAATTTGATTTTTTCTAATAGTGGCATTTTTTTTCCAACAAAATATAAGGTATATGTTTTTGTTCGTGCAGGTGTTGAGTACCTTAACGATGGAATTTTGTTCCAAAAACTTGTATACTTGTAAATAACTCGTTTTTCTTGTGTTGTGTATTTTTTGGAAATATATATATAACTTATCAAAGTCAACATATCCCTGAAATTACATCTTTTGTTTGTGCATGTTAAGAGGGTCTTAGCATGATCAAAACAATTTATTTTTTAGATCGTAGATATTAGTCTCCTCTAGTGCCTCATATAACTCATTCGAGAAATGGTTAAGCCGGAAAAAAGTTATAGCAGAAATAAGAGAGGTAAGTATTCTAGTATTTGATATATCCGAAGACAAAAATAGATTAAAAATACTAAACAATATTAATTTTAAAAATAAATTGTATATTTGAAATTTGAATAGCCGACTCTATCTATGTTCGTAGTTTCGTCAACAATTTAATTGTTTAACCTATAAAAAAATAAAGTCAAAGACAAAGATATAGAGAGGTATTCACAAGTGCACGTGTTCCTAATAGCAAAGCACACGTGTTCTTGAGAGTGCATGTGTGCTCTTATAATTTATTTGTTCTCTCTCTCTCTCTCTCCTACATCTACCCCCCCTCTATGTCTCCCTCTCTACCCCCCTTGTTTGTCTCCCTCTCTCTTCCTCACACGCCTATACATGGTAATACTTACATAGAAAGACTTAGACATCAAAAGGCATGGAAAGACCTAAACCTAGACCTTGCGTTGACATGCCTCGGACTCTCACACCCACTCCCTCTCTCTCTCTCTCTCTCTCTCTCTCTCTCTCTCTCCTCCAATTACACTCCCCTCTATCTTCCACCTCTCTCCCACCCTTTCTCTCTCTCCTCATTGTTATCCTGAGACTCACTCTCTCTATGTCCCTCTTTCTCTCTCTATCCACCCTCTTTGTCTCCCTCTGTATCCCCCCCTTCCTCTCATTCTCTCTCTACCCCCCCTTCTATGTCTCCCTGTAACACATCTAATCCCTCAAGTATCTTTTTAAGGGATGGGGCATCAAAATTTCGTTTTCATTAACTCCTCAAATCCTCCTTCTGGGGTCTCTATCGTGCTCTACTCGTTCTGAGCTTTCCAACCACTGTTTCTGTGCTCGAAACCGAGCTCAAGATTGGGAGATCTGCCCATCCAAAGTTCTTCAGGGGATAAGAGTCATGGGAAAAAGTCCAAAAGGGGAGTACATAAGGTAATATAAAACATGTATCACTCCCCTTTTCAAAATCTTATCAACCCTCTTTAAATCATGTGCCCTTTCTTAAAACTTTCTTGAAATGTAGTCTATCACCCCTTTTTAAAGATCATCCCGACACACCATGTATCGACCCTCTTAAAAGGTCTTTGCACGAGATGTCGACCCTCTTTAAAGATGTTTTATCGCATCATTTTAAAACTCCTCCCAAAACGTCATGTATCACTCTAAAAATAAAACTTATGCAATATTGTGTCGCACTAAAATAAATTCCACATGATACATACCATTGCACATCACCGCAAAATTACGAGTGTCGTATTTTTACCATAACCTTTGACCCCAAACTCTATTTTGCACACTCTTTATACCATTAGAAAAATCTTGCTAAGCTCTACAACTTCTCTGGTGTAGGTTTCGGGGGATTCCTTACCAATTGTTCCATATTTGCAAATTGAAATATGAGCACATTGTTAATAGCCCAACAACATTTCAACAAAGGTGTCTGTGAAATCATCATCGAAAAGATCAAAGATCAAACCTCGGGAAGTAGATTTGAACTCCTTATTGGGTTTCCAATTGAATTATGTATGTTAAATGCAGTTTCTAAAGAATAATTTGAATTTTTGTATATTTGTAACTCATATTTTACAGTAAGTGGCATCCAAGTACCAATACTAAAAAAAGGTTATACATTTTAATTTAAAGACATAATGTATGGAGTGAACAACAGAGACACGAACACTACACATGGTGAAAAGGAGGACCCACCAATACACATTTGCGGCTCTACAAATGCTTACCTACAAAAAATGATGAAGTATTGAATATGAGCAACAATCAAATAACAAGAATCAAGTTCAAATAGTAGAGGATGAAATTTAAATTTAAAATAAGGCATGGAATCTCCTAATAAGCAAGTCTCGGGAAAAGAAGAAAGGAGACCCATGGTATGCAAGTCATCGATTACATTGTATGCGGTGACTAGAGTCAAATGCCATGTTGACTTGCAAGCACTAAAGAACAAATTTAAGGTGTAAATGTACTTGAGACAAAAAAGTGGAATTTATGAATATTTTTATCGAGAGTGTATTCTTACCATCCTGTTTGGGATAAAGGCAAAATGTTTGTAAGTAGAAGGTCAAAAGTCAATAAGGTGGAAGGCCAACAATCAAGATGAATTTTAATAAACAAAGTCATTGTATTCAAGGAAAGGGCTTTTGGCTCTTGGAGTTTTCATGTACTACCACTGGAACTTTATTGAGAACCTTTTTTGGTCAAACTATTTTCTTTAGAACGTTGATTCTTGTGTGCACTTGTTGTCAACTATTCTGCTCCTTTTGTTCAACACTGGAGTTTTCTAAGAATGTATCTCACATTGTAAACTATTCTTATGTCTTGTTGCTGAATTTTTACTTATGTTCTTTAGGAAATGTTTGTCTGAATTTGTGAGCATAGAACTGTAGGTGATTGTTTTGATGTTGTACTATTCTAGGTTCGCAGTCATTTACTCATATCCTTGTCTTTATTCTCTACGAACTATTTTCTAAGTCATTGGCAAGAGCATGTGTGGTTCTATGTTTGTTTTTTGGTTACTATTAATTTTGTCCAAACATGTGCATTTGCATCTTAGATTAGTTGCATCTCATTTTTTAGCTTAGAAGCCATCACCAATGAACTAGCCTGCAACCGGTAACTAGTAATGGTTTCCAAGCCAAAATTTGGATGGGTTCCCTACTCCAAACATTGTGAAGTCTAATTGAGACTTCTCATCAAGGGTAACACCTAGTGTTGATCTAGGTCATTTCAACCCGTCAACACAAGGGTTTATCAATTTTACCCTAAAACTAAAGTGGCCACTCCATGCTCTCCTTAGTGTGGTAGTGTGTTGTCTCACTCTAACCATCTTGTTATACACTTTTTACATGTACCGTGTAGCTCCTATCTATAGCATTTATCCTTGCACATTCATTATCATTACATCTTAATAAATGCGTGTTAAAATTCTCCATTCTATCATGAAAATATTGATAGTATGTTATAAATGCTAATAAATTATTATTATTTTCATGAAACCCCTTAATGCATTGTAAATACAAGTAGTCAAAGTTGTTGAATAGAATACCATCCTCGAGCACAAAATTCAAACATAAATGTCATCACTTTTGAGTTAGTCCAACAAGTTTAAAGTCTATTAGAATGAAAATCACAACATACATCAAAGGCTTTAAACCAATGACAATAAATTACATACTTTCATTAATATCGTTATAAAGTTATAATAGTGAACCAATGACATTAAATTGCATAATTTCATTAATATCATTATAAAGTTAAAATAGTACAACACATTTAATCAACTTGGTTATCAAAAAACTCATACCATAATTAATATAGTTATGTACATGAGATAAATATAAGATATAACATGGAAAAAATCTTATATCATCACTTGGACTTTGTTGAAATGTCATCTTATATACATATGATATTAAACATAATATATACTCTAAATGAAAGCTTACATTCTATTACATATAACCTTGTTTGTTTGAAATGACCTATTATAATTTACATTATGATTAAAGAATAAAGTTTAGGAGACATTCTATAACATAATTATATTTCACTAAGGGAGTGGGAAAAGCACATCTTTGGACTTCTTTTACAGTTTGCTTAGATCCTAACGAGGATCAAACAACCTACAATTGAAAAAAATATGCACCCCACTATAAAGCAAATAACATCATAACAAAATTGTTTTTGCATCAAACACAAGTGTCATTTTAAAATTACTTATATAAAAGATAGACAACTTACATATATTTAAATGAAATCCCATTAATCATTACAAATAGCATAGTTTAATGTTCTAGAAATAACATAGGTTCATATATAACCAACCATAGTTTGTCAAATTAATGCAAGTAATGATATATATCCCCGGAGCTTCAATGCCTTCATAATTTGTTGAATTCATGAAAGTGACAATATAAATCCTCAATATTTCAATGTTTACCTTAGAGATCGTCCTGATCTATATGCTCTCTTCTCATAACATCAAAATCATTGAACTATTGCACAAAATTATGCAATCACTATAAAGCTAAAAGGCAAAAAAACATTTTTTTGCATAACACAAAATGCTATTCTAAAATTACTTAAATAAAAAATATGACAAGCCACATTTATTCATATGAAATCCCCTTATTAAGTACAAATAACATAATTGCATATGTTTCAAGTTAGGAGTAACATAGGTCTATATATAACCAGTCACAATTCGTTGAATTAGTGCAAGAGAATATATAAATCATAGGAGCTTCAATGTTTATATCAATGTTGCACTTATCGTTATCAGGAATTTATTGTCGAAGTTCCAAAATTGAAATTATCGGCAATGTCGGGAAAATTATCGGGAAACTTTAAAAAAATGAAAAAAATATATTTTTTTTCAATTTCTTAACTTCTAAAGCGACATCAACATCAAACAAACACATCGTCACATCAATATGAAAATAAAACTGCAATATAAGATGTATAAGATGTCAAGTGGTCCATCAAACATCGATACTAAAATATGATATCTATCTGAAGTCATAATTCTTGAGAGGATAATATAAAATAACATCAAAACAAAAATAAATGTATCTCATGAGATGATCATCATGAGGCATCTAAATACTTGGACTCGGATTGACTTAGACTCATCTAATTTCAATGGCTCAGTTTACTAAGAAATACATAAAATATTTAAATTGTAATGAAAAATTATATTTTAAAGATTTCAAACCATTATTCCAAAAAATTATTGAAATTTTGAAAGAAAGCATTATGAATGAATGAGCAAGAACATTTAAATGACAAGCAATGTTCCACCATCACTTATATTAGGATCCTCATCATTAGTATCACGCTTTGCCACTTGTCTTACCTTTGTCTCTACCTCGATCTTGTAGGGACATCAGTCAACACCACCTTATTTTGATGAAACTACCTAATCCAAGCCTTATAATATGGTGGAAAAAGTTTAACATTCTTAATCAATGATTTTTGTTAGAGTGAAGGATACATTTTTGCTAAGGGCATTACAAAAGAGTTCAACAATCAATACCACCAACATCAAGGTACATAACGGGTTTGGTTCTCTTGATTAAATGTCGATCCCATACCTTGATACGTGATAGAATCCAACGAAAAATGTTGCAATCCTACCAATCCTGAAAACTCTAAGTCTGTTGGATTTTGAATGGGATATGAAATTCCACTTTCTCCATATGAAGTTTGATGAGGTTGGCCATATGAAGTTTGATGAGGTTGGAACCACTCTCAAACATCCTGAAACAATTAATGGTAATGTTAAAAATTTAAGTAAAAGGATAGAAAGGAAAGATAAAGGAAATTCCAACTTTACTAACAAAATGTAGGTTAAAAGACCAAAAATCTGATTAATTGATGCAGCAGGGCAATAATTTCCAAATTATCGCGATAATTTCCAGATTATCGCAATAATCACTGAAATTATCGCAATAATTTCAAATTATCACAATAAATTCAAATTATCGGAATTATCGCGATAAATACAAACGATATTATCGCCGATTTGGGTTTTGGCGAGAATAACACGATAGTTCCAATATTATCACAATATGTGCAATACTGGTTTATATTTATCTTTAACATACCTTCTTGGTCTATATATGCTCTCTTCTCTTAACATCAAAATCATTGTACTATTATACAAAAATATGCATCACTTTATGAAGCAGGCAACAAGGCAACAAAATTGCTTTTGCATAAAACAAAAATGTCATTCTAAAATTACAATAAAGGTGTGGCATGCCACATTTATTCGAAGGAAATTGCCTTACTCATTATAAATAGCATAATTGCATAGGTTTCATGTTCTAGGGGTAACATATGTTTGTATATCAGCTGGCATAATTTGTCGAAACAGTGCAAGTGAATATATAAACCTTGGAGCTTCAATGTTTAAGTTTATCTTTAACATCCTTTGAGACCTTCCTGGTCTATATGCTCTCTTCTCTTAACATCAAAAATCATTGTTATTGAATATGATACAAGCTATTCCATGTCCAGACTACCAGACCTATTTTATCTCTTCAAGGATGAGACTAGGAAATATAGCAGGCTTCCTTTCATCTCGGGTGTCAACTTTAAAATACTAACTAATCCATGTCAAAGTACCGTCCA
>JZKD02S1008833.1:37525-50516 GCA_000966675.3 Picea glauca
CAGCAGAAGTTTCCTCATCTCATGGAGGAACTCAACGCAATGGGGACCATTGCTTCCTAAGGGGGGAGGAATGATCCAGGTGGATATTGGTGGCAACCCACCTATTCCACTTGAACCCCCACCATTGCTTCTTTCAGTTTTTCAGTTTTTGCACAGTTTACTATTTTTAACAGTTTTTTTCGGTTCCTGAACTTCCGGGGCCATTTTGAGGCCCTAAACAATGTATTTTTGGGTACGGGCATTGTAGGCCTCAGATATATCTTTCCAACTAGCTATCATATGCCTAAAACAGAGATGGTATGCAAAAGTTACGACCTCGGGAAGTTGATGCACCAACTTACCCAAACGGGGCCCACATGACTTTTGGCGCTTCATCTCCCGGGGTTAGGTTTTTGGATGTTTAGGACTTTTGGCATTCCCGTTTATTGTAAAAGGGCCTTCAGAGCCTCATTGTAATCGTCTTCTCATGGATGCGAGTAGAAGCCACATCTCTTCTCAGAGATAAGCTACCAACGCCCTAGCTAGTTTATTTCCATTCTGTCTGTAAGCATATTTCATTCATTTGTTATTAATGAAATGAAGTCTTATTTCCACTGCATCTCTGCGTTTATGTGTATTTCTGTATTTCATTGTGTTCCTACATAAATCCGGATCAGAGTCACCATTCTATGCGTCTGCAGTTTCCCGCGGTTGATCTCCTGCTCGCATGCAGAATAAAAATGCTTGTTGTTAGTCAATATTTATATTCATTCATAACCAGTACATAATTCATATTTTTCACATGCACACACACAATAGGAGTTTTCATTCTTAACTTTGACTTGTGATTAAGGGGGTTCAGATAGAGGGTTACTCCTGTTAAGAGTACTTCGAACGGAGTCCTTGAGCAATCCGTTCATAAGCCCAAGTAGGCCAAGTGTTGTAACCATGCTCTAATACTAATTTGTCACACACCCACTATGATAACTAAGACTTTTCGCCCTTTTTCTTATTTTCTTCCTTCTTAATCAGGGAACAAAATCCCCGAGTTTCTATGGGGCCTGGTGCAGACCCTACCTTCCCTTATCCTTCCCCATGTGATCGTTGGCTATGACCACTGGCCTTACCAGAAAGGCACTTTCGGCTTTCGCGATTCAGGGAATCGTGATGCAAGCATTCCCCTGTTCTCTGTCTTTTGAAGTGACGAAACCCAAAAAGAAGGGTCTAATCGATTGCCAAATTGATCAATGGCTCGGATTATATCCCGACACTCTACCTTTCGGGGTTTCACATACCGTAAGATGAGGGGTTCATACCATTTGGTTCCCCAGGTACCAAAACACCAAAACCCATATATCTACTAAGTTCATTTCAGGGTTTCTCAAGTCAGGGTTTCACGATATGCGAAGACAGGAGGTCTCTCACTTGAGTTCCCAGTGTTAACGCTCTATAATTTGCCCAAGGCTACGGAGGCAGTCACAGAGGTAACCTCGAACCACTTGGAGTCTTGGATCTATCCCCCCAAGACTCAGAGAGAGCTCTCTCTGTATGATTTAAACTTGGTTTGTAATAGGATAGATATCAGGCTAGCTATGAAAGTATGGGGTCGGGGTTTTTAAATGGTTGTTTTGGGATAGCATGGAGGGCCATTGGGAAAATGGGGATTGCACTTAAATATGTGATTCACTCTCAGATCTAGACTAAACTCTTACACATGGAAAGGTAGTGGAAGTGTTGGATCGAATTAAGTTTGAATGGTGTCGATTTGAGGAAGAACTAGGGGAGGAAACAATGAGCAAATGAGCAGTTAAGAATTCATAAATTGATATTTTTAGAGGAGAAACATGAAGATTATGACAAGATCAGATGCAGAGTATTTTGCTAATAAATTCTGCTCTGTTATTATCTTCTGACAATAAGAATTGAAAACAAGTGGAAAGATGACAGGAAAAATACTTAGCAGAGAAAGAAACGCCACCAACATATCCGCACAAGAATCCTGTAAAAAACATGCCCATTACATATCAATCATTTAATGATTATAGAAAACGTTTTCTGGAATGGCAAAGCTCATGTTCCAGCCAAATTGAAAAACACCTAACCGGTCAAACCAAAACCCCACATAGGTTGAACCCTCCTTTCCTCTTTTACATCTGCATATATACAAAAATTCCCTCCACCTTGCCAAGACTCGCACTCTACCTCTGCTTTCTGAAAATAGAAAAGAAGTTACAATACTCTATGACACCTGTAGGCTGTCTCTAAAACAAACAAAACAACAAATCAAAGGAAAGTTAAAATTGGTAACTGTGCCTCAACATCTGGCACACTGGAGGTTGTTTTTGATTTGCTGGTGAATAGACTCTAACAGCATCAAAACAAATAAATAAGGAATCAGTCGAATGCTTGGGGTTGTTGGAGATTTGCTACCAGCTGGAGGATTGGTGCTCTAACCACTGCCATGTATTCCCTATAAATGAATTCCCTGTCTCCCATATGGTTCAATCAATGCCTAAACGCTGGGATATTTTTCCATTTGTCATGCATGAAATTAAACTGCCACTGGTCGAGCTTCCATCTGCTCCATGATCTTCATCAAACTGCTACCTCAAATCCTAGAAGGCTGATCTGGTGTTTTGACTGCCAGTTACATTCTAAAGTATGCCTCAAAACAAGGATACTCTGCCACCTCTGTCGACGCATAGAGCACTGCACTATGCCCTTGTGGGCTCCTTGGAAAGTGAAAATTTGTGAGCTAGACGATACAAAAGAATCCCAGGGGTAGTGAATACACTGTTATTCCTTTGATAGATGGTAATTTTCTTCAATAAATTATACCACTATTCTCTAAAAATGATCCAAATGTGAGACAGAGTGCCACCTAGGGTGTTGATTTGCGCTACCAAATGTTCTGATCAAAGTCAATGTACCATAAAATAATATCTCGTTAATATCATGATCAAAACTGAGTATGATATTTGTCTACTAATTTTGTGTCTTGGACAAGTGTCCTAAATTCTTTCAAACTGATAATCGAATCCTTGGGAATGTTGGATCTGGATTTTCTACCAATTAGATTCCCGAGACAAACTCCAACTAGTATTAAATGTTGAATCTTGACTGCTTGGAATTTGGAATTGATTTGCTCCATTGTTACCACCAAAATCTGGGATCCTTTATCAAACTGCTGACTTCACATCTCCAAGTGCCACTAAAGTCAAGGTGCCCCCTGTGCCTCTGCTGTAGAAGTTGCTAGAATCAATATTTCATCCTCTGCTGATATCGAGCCCAGGAATTTTTCCTCTGTCATTTCTGAATGCTATCTCATTACTTTAACAGCAATGTCAATGACTCATAGACCTATTCCCCTTCTTTGCTTGTTGCACATGAGAAAATCCTTGTCCCATCATCACTATAAGCCATTGTAGTGGCCCAATGATCGGGGGCATCATAATCAACCCTTGAACCCATCAGATCATATAACCAAGCTTATATACTTTTCTTTGCACTCTGTTGAGTTGCTTCATCCCAGAAAATGCAGGCTATGCCCAATCTGGCATATCCGATATCTTCAGAAGTTCCTCTCCTTCAGCAAGAGGTTTCGCCTTTAATGCAGGGACATGGAATTCCTCTTTAAACTTATTGCATACAATTTCCAATCCCTTCTCTTCAGAATCAGTGGCATTATTGAATTCTACTTCACACTCAGTTGTGAAGTGAATGTCTTTGAATGCCTCGTGAAAATGCCAATTTGCCCAATCACCGCAACAGGTGTTGGATCAAGGACAGGGGCATCAAACAGAGTAATCAAAACTCAGATATATACAATTAATATTAAACGACTGTCGACTTAGTTTGGATTTTGGTGAACTGTAATGAACATAGTTGTCATTTGTAAACTCATAGCTGACTGTGTGAGGATTTCAGTTTGACACTTGGTCAACACTGCATATATAATTTTTATTTCTCATATAGGTGTTGACATATGCGAATGATCCCACCATTATTCGATGCATTGAGTAATATACAAAACCTTTGTGCGATCCTCCTTCATATGACTTAGTACATGGCACTTGGGTGCCTTGTCTTGGCTTTACTTGTGTTGGGCACTGGCTCATGTTTGTTCACCTGTGTCTTGTGTGATGTGCGATGTTGCGTGTTAACCCCTGACATGTGTTGTGTTGTTGTGTGACAGGTTGCGTGGAGATGGAATCTTGCATTTGGGTGTTGGCTTGCAAGCTTGTTGTAGGCTTGTGAAAGGTGCTAAGTCTCGGTGTTGAGTACTTGAAGATTGGCCCTCGGCCAATATACCTTTTAGAAAATATTATTCAAACAATTTATATTTTGATACACCAGACAAAACACTCTTCATGCAGACCGAGGGGCCAATTTTTTTTTTAAACTAGCTACATGCTTTCGGTGGCTAGAGGTACACAAAAAGTGGGTTCTAAGCGACCAAACGCTCTCACTTTCGATAGCTAACATAACACGAAATGCTACTCTTTAACTACCAAAAACAAAAACTCTTGTGTGATAATATTTGAGGTGAATTGAGAAATATTTGTTGCTTTTACACCTTTGTTATGCATCGTGAGCCAAAGCATAATGCTTGAAAAAGATAGATATTAGTCAAAACATTGATTCCCCTACTATATAGGGTTCTAACATAGGCTCAACCTGGGGAAGATAGCTCCGAAGGAGATGTCTAGAACTACTGAACTCTGGGAACTTGATAATCAGTGCCTTATCCATTGGGCTTTTCCCCAATATGCAACCTGATCTGCTACAAAATCCCTGGTAGCTGAAGATCTTGAACTGAAACCAAAACTCTCTGCAAACTAAAGTCTGGATCATACTTGAACTGAAAAACTGAAAAGCAATCTGAAACTGAAACTAGAAAAATTCTCAGAGTACTGAACTTATTTGCACCCATCTATCTACCCTAATCTACCTCATAATTTTGCCGAATCAGGTAATACAGAAATGCCAATGAAGCCAGTCCAGTAGCTGCAAAAACAAATGGACAACTTGACTGCTTGTCGGTGAAATCCTAAGTATACCTTGCGTATGTGTCCTCATAATATGAAGTGGCAGTTGTTGACATTTTTAGTCCTTATGGAGAAAAAATGTTTGAAAACTCAAGCTAGCATGGACCTCCATGTAATCCACTATAGGATCAATTAAAACATGATGCATGATATTTGCCTCTAGATCTTCAATGACTAGTTGATCAGTTGCATCCTCAAAATCAAAACATGCATCTACAACTTCAGCCTTATACTTGAAAACATAATCATCATCAATCTGCAAATCAACAGGTAGTATGATTTCCTCTTTCTTTGGAGAAGGAAGATTTTCCAAGAATCCATTGAGATCTAGGAAATTATATGACTGAATTTGAGAATCCAAAAGTTCAATACCATTTTCGAACTTTTCAACAACTAGCTCAAGAAAACATATTTTACTTTTAGGAGAAAATTTGCTCGATTCCAAAATACGAAACACAGTTGTTAAAAAGTCTTCGTCAATGCGAAATTCTGCTAACTTACCCCTGAATTCTTCTATGGCTTCACAAGATATAGGATTTGCCACATACCCTGTCATCTTGAAACGTCATCAAGGCTTTGAAATCTGGATTCTTCAACAGTGAAGTCGCTTGTGAACTTTGAAGCTTGGGATCTTAAACAATGGGATCTTAAACAATGGAGTCGCCAGGTGAATGGTCCATCCTTCCTGTGTTTGTCTTCTGTTCACCATCAGAAGTCAAATCTGAACTTGATATGTTTTCTGGAGGAATCGAATGCTCGTCCCCAGTGGATTCTCCAAAATGTTAACGCTCTGTAATTTTCCCAAGGCTGCGGAGGAAGTCACAGAGGTAACCTCGAACCACTTGGAGTCTTGGATCTATCCCTCCAAGACTCAGAGAGGGCTCTCTCTGTATGATTTAAACTTGGTTTGTAATAGGATAGATATCTGGCTAGCTATGAAAGTATGGGGTTGGGGTTTTTAAATGGTTGTTTTGGGACAACAAGGAGGGCCATTGGGCAAATGGGGTCTGCGCTTAAATATTTGATTCACTCTCAGATCTAGACAATACTCTTACACAGGGCAAGGTAGTGGAAGTGTTGGATCGAATTAAGTTTGAATGGTGTCGATTTGAGGAAGAACTAGGGGAGGAAAAAGTGAGCAAATGAGAAGTTAAGAATTCATAAACTCAGCTTTTTAGAGGAGAAACATGAAGATTATGACAAGATCAGATGCAGAGTATTTTGCTAATAAATTCTACTCTGTTATTATCTTCTGACAATAATAATTGAAAACAAGTGGAAAGATGACGGGAAAAATACTTAGAAGAGAAAGAAACGCCACCAACATATCTGCACAAGAATCCTGTAAAAAGCATGCCCATTACATATGAATCATTTAATGATTACAGAAAAAAAATTCTGGAATGGCAAAGCCCATGTTCCAGCCAAATGGAAAAACACCTCATCGGTCGAACCAAAACCCCACACAGGTCAAACCCTCCTTTCCTCTTTTACATCTGCATATATACAAAAATTCTCTCTCCCTTGCCAAGACTCGCACTCTACCTCTTCTTTCTGAAAATAGAAAAGTAGTTACAATACTCTATGACACCTGTAGGTTGTCTCTAAAACAAACAAAACATCAAATCAAAGGAAAGATAAAATTGGTAACTGTTGCCTGAACATATGGCACACTAGAGGTTGTTTCTTATTTGCTGGCGAATAGACTCTAACAGCATCAAAACATATAAATACAGAATCAATCGAATTCTTGGGGTTGTTGGAGATTTGTTTCCAGATGGAGGATCAGTGCTCTAACCACCGCCATGTGTTCCCTGTAAATGAATTCCCTATCTACCATATGGTTCAATCAATGCTTAAACGCTGGGATATTTTTCCATTTGTCATGCATGAAATTAAACTGCCACTGGTTGAGATACCATCTACTCCATGATCTTCATCAAACTCCTGCCTCGAATCCTGGAAGGTTTATCTAGTGTTTTGACTGCCAGTTACATTCTAAAGAATGCATCAAAACAAGGATACTCTGCCACCTCTGTCAACGCGTAGAGCACTACAGTATGCCCTTGTGGGCTCCGTGGAAAGTGAAAATTTGTGAGCCATCCAATACAAAAGAAACCCAGGGGTAGAGAATACACTGTTATTCCTTTGACAACTGGTAATTTTCTTAAATAAATTATACCACTATTCTCTAAAAATGCTCCAAATCTGAGACAGAGTGCCACCTAGGGTGTTGATTTGAGCTACCAAATGTTCTGATCAAAGTCAATGTACCATAAAAGAATATCTCGTTAATATCATGATCAAAACTGAGTATGATATTTGTCTACTAATTTTGTGTCTTGGACAAGTGTCCTAAATTCTTTCAAACTGTTAATCGAATCCTTGGGAATGTTGGATTTGGATTTTCTACCAATTAGATTCCTGAGACAAACTCCAACTGGTATTAAATGTTGAATCTTGACTGCTTGGAATTTGGAATTGATTTGCTCCATTGTTACCAAAAAATCGGGGATCCTTTATCAAACTGCTGACTTCACATCTCCAAGTGCCACTAGAGTCAAGGTGCCCCCTGTGCCTCTGCTGCAGAAGTTGTTAGAATCAATATTTCACCCTCTACTGATATCGAGCCCAGGAATTTTCCCTCTGTCATTTTTGAATTCTATCTCATTACTTTAACAACAATGTCAATGAATTATAGACCTCTTCCCCTTCTTTGCTTGTTCCACATGAGAAAATCCTTGTCCCATCAGCACTATAAACCATTGTAGTGCCCCACTGACGAGGGGCAACATAATCAACCCTTGAACCCATCAGATCATATAACCAAGCCTATATCTTGCCATCGACAACTGTTGAAAAGATAAATTGAATGTTTTATTTATAATGGGGGCATACAAAATACACCAGTGCTTCATGACCTTCAAAAGTATATAGCCTTGCACCAGTAACAACATCCCATACCTATATTGTTTTGTCATCACCATAGGTAATAATACACAATTTCTTGTTGGTATGTGAGAAAGCAAGGTCATTTACACCTCCAACATGAGCATCAATCTCCAAATGTTGCCGCAAGTCATTATCAACATGGAAGGAATATGTGTGCACTATGTCTTTCGAATAAGATACTCCAAACAAAGAACCATCTAGACTTCACACAACATGATTGATCGATACAAAAGGATCCTTGAGAATTGCAGCCGGTTAGACAAGTTCCCAACTATTTCTGCAACCAACGCTTTCATAGGTGCAACATAAACAACTTTTAACTTTCTCAAATCAACAGAACCATCTGCACCCATATTGAGAGGAATCTGTTTAAGTATGGTTAACATGGCAACATTAGTCTTCCCAGCACCCGTGGGTGCACACAAAAGCAAATTCTTAGGCGTAAACAGGGAAGCTTATATACTTTGCTCTGCACTCTGTTGAGTTGCTTCATCCTAGAAAATGCAGGTTGTGCCCAATCTGGCATATCCGATATCTTCAGAAGTTCCTCTCCTTCAGCAAGTGGTTTCACCTTTAATGCAAGGACATGGAATTCCTCTTTAAACTTATTGCATACATTCCAATCCCTTCTCTTCAGAATTGGTGGAATTATTGAATTCTACTTCACACTCAGTTTTGAAGTGAATGTATGTCTTTGAATGCCTTGTGAAAATGCCAATTTTCCCAATTACTGCAACAGGTGTTGGATCAAGGACAGGGGCATCAAATGGAGTAATCAAAACTCAGATCTATACAATTAATATTAAACGACTGTCGACTTAGTTTTGATTTTGGTGAACAGTAATGAACACAGTTGTCATTTGTAAACTCATAGTTGACTGTGTGAGGATTCCAGTTTGACACTTGGTCAACACTGCATATATAATTTTTATTTCTCATATAGGTGTTGATATATGCGAACGATCCCACCATTATTCGATGCGTTGAGTAATATACAAAACCTTTGTGGGTTCCTCCTTCATATGACTTGGTACATGGCACTTGGGTGCCTTGTCTTGGCTTTACTTGTGTTGGGCGCTGGCTCATGTTTGTTCACCCATGTCTTGTGTGATGCGCGACGTTGCGTGTTAACCCCTGACATATGTTGTGTTGTTGTGTGACAGGTTGCATGGAGCTGGACTCTTGCGTTTGGGCATTGGCTTGCAAGCTTGTTGTAGGCTTGTGAAAGCTGCTAAGTCTCAGTGTTGAGTACTTGAAGATTGGCCCTTGGCCAATATACCTTTTAGAAAATATTATTCAAACAATTTATATTTTGATACACCAGATAGAACACTCTTCATGCAGACCGAGCGACCAATTTTTTTTTTAAACTAGCTACATGCTTTTGGTGGCTAGAGGTACACAAAAAGTGGGTTCTAAGCAACCAAAAGCTCTCACTTTCGATAGCTAACATAACACAAAACACTACTCTTTAACTACCGAAAACAAAAACTCTTGTGTGATAATATTTGAGGTGAATTGAGAAATTTTTGTTGCTTTTACACCTTTGTTGTGCATCGTGAGCCAAAGAATAATGCCTGAAAAAGATAGATATTAGTCAGAACAATGATTCCCCTATTATATAGGGTTCTAACACCCAGTATCTGAAACTTCAAAGCCTATCTGTTAGTGCCAGAAGTCACTCCTGGATTGCTTGCAGGAGCAGAGCCCGACACCCATCAGTTTTATGTCACGGTGGTTTTTAATGGGTGATCAAGTAGACAGAGACTTGGGGAGATGTCACTCTAACTCAGAGACTGGGTCCGGCATGTAAGAAACAAAGGAGATCTTGATCTAATTTCAGTCAATGGGTTGATTGAAAGGTGAACAGGTGGAAGACTTGATCAGAAGGGTGAACAAACTACTTCGGGCAACAAGCTTTCAGTAATTTGTAGAAGAAAAACTATGAATGCAAGATCCTCTGGTTCATGGCTTAGAGATAATGAAAGAGGGACTTGACTGGATTCTCCAATTCCAAGTCGTTAAGAGTTAGGAAAATCACAAGGAATGATTAGAGACAATGCGACTGTCACAGTGATCAAATTATACATCATCCTATAACAGTTACAACTCGACTGGATTCTCCAATTCCTAGCTGCTCTAACACAGTTTGAACAAAGACTTGAAAGAAACTGACATTCATAAGGCAAGAAGTCTCAAGAGTCCATACATAACCAGAAATAATAGTTCTTCATTAAAGATTTACAATCGGGAGACTTGCTCAACCATCGATCCATTACAAAATGCAAAGACTGAGTCTATATACTCAGAAAAATTCACCTCACAGAGGCGTGCCCAGTCACCCCAGGCTTGGTGTCTCTTCAGTCAAACTCGTATTGATATTTTTCTTCAAGTGCCACCTTAATTATGCATGGCTCCTGCAAGGAGGGTAGCTGAGCCATTAAGTGCTGGGCTAGCGTGCGTAGACCTCCTCTGGCTAATCGAGGACTGGGCATTGCCTCTTTGGAAAAAATGGTACACAGGCCCCCCTTGAGTAGACTGCTGGCTAGGCTCTCCATATCTTGCACTTAATGCATGAAGAGAGGTTCCAACCACTCTTTCTTAGCTTTATTTACTTTAAGAGAAAACCAGGCTTGAGGTCGGATTAAATGGCACCCGAAAAACGTGATGAACCTTTTGGTGACCGGACCTAACATCTTTGGCCCCCTTTGCGCAGCTCTTTTACTTCCTAGGTGACCACAAGCTGTGACCCTATGTTTACTCTCAAAGGAGCTTTCGACGTTCGTGGATAGGAAGGGGTTGATCCCTGTCCCTTGAAATTGTGATGAGCGAAACGTCGAGATGGCTTGAGTTGGCGATGTGCATCCCTCTAGATCTGATGGCTCTAAACTCACCCGATGATGTTGTGGGCCCCAAGTCCCTGACGCTCTTGTTGCTTTGCGCATCGGGGATATGAGGGGGCTACTTCTTGCGCTTCGAAATCGCGATGGGAGAAAAGGCGGGGAGCCTAATCACGTGCCAGGTGTTCATTTTAGATGGACGGTTGATACTACCCCTCGATACTGTGGGCCTGACTTTGGGCACTTTCGGGGTTCGGGGTTTCAAGATGTAGATCAACATAAAACCCTCACCCCTTGAACTCCTGAATGCCGAATCGCCGACACGAATGGATCTCGTGCCACGTGTCTTTGGATGGACAGTTGCTATCTTTCCTATATGTATATAGACGCTACCTATCATGCAACTCCACTAACCGTGATTTCCCGTTGACCATCGATATGCTTTTATAGATGAATCTGGGCCATTGACAACGTAATTTCACCCGCTTGGTCAATTGGAAGCCTTAGAACGAATTTTTCCATGATGCGCTCGGGCGCTTCTCGTGCAACTTGCAGACCCGAATACTCTTGTTCCTAGGACAAGAAATGTCATTAACATTAGGCTCCATGGGGGATAGAGTCATCCCTGTGATTCTCTAAGAACTCATTCCGCAGCTTCAGTGCCTTGCTGTTGGGCTATGGAGTCATGCTCAAAACATCCCGTTGTTGAAAATACAGGCCGAAAAATAAAAGTAACAAAATAAAGCTACATGCTCAAAGGATCTTATTTATATACAGTCCTAATGCTAATAAAATATTTTACATGGGCTAAGTGAAAGAAAACTTCCACCATAGCCATTCAAGCAGCTTCCTGGATAGAAGCTCCTTCCTTCTGTTGATGATCACCAGCAGATAGTGTAACCATGACAGCAGAACGGCTACACTCTTCAACTTCTCCTCACGGGGTGAAGTTGAGATGAAATAGGGCGGCTCCAAGGCATAGGGGAAATTCCACTCCATTTACTCGCTGACAGGATCATAGAACGAGTGGCAAATTTCAGAAAATTGGTGACATGCATCCTCCTTTTCTATGCAGTTGTTCTCATGTGGATGAATATCTCTGACAAGCACAGGTGAGTGGACAACTGTCATAGGGTCATTGATCTTGGGCGGTGGCTTCTCATTAACTGGCTCTAGATAGGAAAAAAAATGTGCACTTAGTTGTTCTTTTGGTTCCTTTTCCTCGTCTTCTTGGCTCTCCCCCGGGTCAGATTCGTATTCATCATAAACAGCCTCCCGAGGTAAATTTTTCTCTTCCTCCTTCTGCTCAACATCTCCTAAAAGACTGAGATGGTTGATTTCCTCGTGATGATTTTCCTTAGTGAGCAAAGGACAAGGTTCTGTGACCTGCTCTTGGAAATCCAACATATTGAGCTCAGACTCTGATTCGTGAATGTCATAAGTGGGCTAGCTGCACTGATCAACAAAAGGTGATGTGGGGTTCCGCTGATCCTCTTCTAGATAATCATCAAATTCAAGGGGGAGCAGAGCTTCTCCAACTTGTAGAAGTGGAACTATCCCCCGCTCCTCCGTTTCGACCCCGAATGTAAACACATCATGGGAGATCTCGTGAATGAAAAGAGAACAATCCTCTTCCATAACTATCTCTTCATCATTTTGATCTGAGACAGTAAGCTCATCGGGGGCAGATGTTAATGCATTTACAAAATCTTCAATCATCTCCTTGAAAGATCCATCTAGAACATCTTCCTTGGAGACTGGAAAATCCTCCCCATTGTCCTCAGATTCCAACCTTGCATGTTGGGCAGTGAGAGATTTCGCCTGCTCTATCAGTTCACTCAGATCATCTTCTTCCCCTAGTCTTCTATCCTTACAGCCCTCATCATCACAGACTTCATCAAACATAATCATATCTGGGAGGATTTCTTCTTCTTGGCTCTCCCATGGGTCAGATTCATAATGACCATAAACAGGACCCGTGGGAAAGCTTTGTTCATAATCTCCTTCAGTAGAGCTGCTAAGGGCCTCTGCTTCAAAGGATGGGAAATCCTCAGCACATTGTTCAACTTCCTGTTAGGATATTTAGACACTTAGGAGTTAGTTAAGATCTACTTGGTCTAATACGTCGTTAGGTAAAAGTGTGTTTCTTTAGTATGCATTAGTATGCATTTG
>JZKD02S1008833.1:56401-66806 GCA_000966675.3 Picea glauca
TCCCCGTAGGGGTTTTACCACGTGAAAACATCAGTGTGTTGATCTTTGATCTGGTTATGTGAGTGGTTACTGAAGGTGTTCGTCCTCTGTTGGAATACCTGTGTTGTCGAACACTTCCCACCTGTCAAGTCTGGTAGTGATAGATTTTACCAGCTCCATAACTTCACCCGAAGCATCTTCTTCCTCCCCAGGATCTTCATAATCATCCATTGTAGAGATACCAAAATCCTTTGTACATCGCTCAGATTCCCACCTGTCAAGTCTGGCAGTGATAAATTTTACCAGCTCCATAACTTTGCCCGAAGAAGACGAATGGGGAGGAGAAATGACTGATTTCTGATCCAGGTCATCAGGATCATCCTCATAGCCTACATAAGAGACAACTCTATCTTGTATACATTTGTTGTAGTATCCCTCACAACAGCTATGAAAAATCAACTCAGAGGGATAAAGCTCCTGACAATAGGTAGTGAAGGTTGCATGGAATTCACTGAGTGAAGAAATGCTAGTAGGGGGTAAAGAATGATACCATTTACGTGCATCCCCTGCTAATGAGAACATGAACATCTTTAGTAATACATCCTCATGATGTATCTCCCACTGATGCATGAGTTCATGAAACTCGTTGAGGTACTGAGCAGGGTTGTCCCCTTCACATTTTCCAAATCTGGGCAAATAATCACCCCATTCATTTGGAGAGGGGACAACATTAGGAAAACCAGGAATAACAGAAAAATCGAAAGGAGCAAACCTGTGAGCCAAGATATTCTCCATCCGAACCAGTGGAGTCGCCAATCGATCCTCAAATCATGGAGTTGCCAGGTGAAAGATGTGTAGCTTCGAATGTGTCTGGTCCTTGTTCACCATCAAAGGCTAGATCCTAACGTTGTTGTTAACCCAGGAAGCTTCTTAGGCTGAGAGAGAAGCTACTGAAACCTTCTCAAGAAAGCTACTTAGGGTCAGCTTTCAGGTGTGCTAACAATAGCCACAACTGAAACAGTGATGTGGAAACCCTGGAGTCACCACAATGGATTCGCCAGGTGCACAGTAGAAATCTTTAAGGGCTCTGATGTCTGATGCACCTTCAGAATCAGAGGCTCAATGTCATTCTGCCCAGGGAAAATCTTAAACTTCGTCCTCGGAAACGACACCAGAAATGTTAGCGTTGGATGTCACTCCTGGATTGTTTGCAGGAGCAGAGCCCGACGCCCATCAGTTTTATGTCACGATGGTTTTTAATGGGTGATCAAATAGACAGAGACTTGAGGAGATGTCACTCTAACTCAGAGACTGGGTCCGGCATGTAAGAAACAAAGGAGGTCTTGATCTAATTTGAGTCAGTGGGTTGATTGGAAGGTGAACAGGTGGAAGACTTGATCAGAAGGGTGAACAAACTACTTCAGGCAACAGGCTTTCAATAATTTGTAGAAGAAAAACTCTGAATGTGAGATCCCCTAGCTCAGGGCTTCGAGATACTGAAAGAGGGACTTGAATGGATTCTCCAATTCCAAGTTGTTCAGCATTAGAAAAATCACAAGGACTGATTAGAGACAATGCAACTGTCACAGTGATCAAATTCTACATCATCCTATAATGGTTACAACTCGACTGGATTCTCCAATTCTTAGCTGCTCTAACACAGTTTGAACAAATACGTGAAAGAAACTGACATTCATAAGGCAAGAAGTCTCAAGAGTCCATACATAACAAGAAATAGAAGTTCTTCATTAAAGATTTACAACCGGGAGCCTTTCTCAACCATTAATCCATTACAAAATGCAAAGATTGAGTCTATATACTCAGGAAAATTCACCTCACAGAGGCATGCCCAGTCACCCCAGGCTTGGTGTCTCTTCAGTCAAACTCGTACTAATATTTTTCTTCAAGTGCCACCTTAATTAGGCATGGCTCCTGCAAGGAGGGTAGCTGAGCCATTAAGTGTTGGGCTAGCGTGCGCAAACCTCCTTTGGTTAATCTAGGACAGGGCATGGCCTCTTTGGAAAAAATGGTACACAGGCCCCCCTCGAGCAGACCGTTGGCCAAGCTCTCCATATCTTGCACTTAATGCATGAAGAGAGGTTTCAACCACTCTTTCTTACCTTTATTTACTTTAAGCAAAAACCAGGCTTGAGGTTGGATCAAATGGCGCCCGGAGAACGCGATGAACCTTTCGACAACCAGACCTGACGTCTTTGGCCCCCTTTGCGCAACTCTTTTACTTCCCAGGTGACCATGGGCTGTGACCCTATGTTTACTCTCAAAGGAGATTCCGGAATTCGTGGATAGGAAGGGGTTGATCCCTGTCCCTTGAAATCGCGATGAGCGAAACGCCGAGATGGCTTGAGTTGGCGACACGCGTCCCCCTAGATCTGACAGCTCTAAACTCACCCGATGATGTTCTGGGCCCCAAGTCCCTGATGCTCTTGTTTCTTTGCGCATCGGGGAGATAAGGGGGCTGCTTCTTGCGCTTCGAAATCGCGATGGGAGAAAAGGCGGGGAGCCTAATCATGCACCAAGTGTTCATTTTAGATGGACGGTTGAGACTGCCCCTCGATACTGTGGGCCTGACTTTGGGTGCTTTCGGCACTTTCGGGGTTCATGGTTTCGAGATGTAGAACAACATAAAACCCTCACCCCTTGAACTCCCGAATGTCGAATCATTGATGCGACTGGATCTCGCGCCACACATATTTGGATGGACGGCTGCTATCTTTCCTGTATGTATATAGACGCTACCTATCATTAAACTCCGTTAACTACAATTTCCTGCTGACTGTCGATATGCTTTTATAGATGAATCCGGGCCATTGACAATGTAATTTCACCCGCTTGCTCGATTGGAAACCTTAGAATGAGATTTTTCCATGCTGTGCTCGGGCGCTTCTCGTGCAACTTGCAGACCAGAATACTCTTGTGCCTAGGACAAGAAATGTCGCTAACACTATCCACTCTGCTCAGCTCATTTCGGGGTTTTGCAAATCGGGATTTCGTGATATGCAAAGATAGGAGGTCTCGCACTTGAGTTCCCAGGAGCCAAAACTCTGAAGCCTATCCACTATGCTCAACTCATTTCGGGTTTCGCAAGTCAGGGTTTCACGATATGCGAAGACAGGAGGTATCACACTTGAGTTCCCAGGAGCTGAAACTTTGAAGCCTATCCACTCTGCTCAGCTCATTTCGGGGTTTCACAAATTGGGATTTCGTGATATGTGAAGACAGGAGGTCTCGCACTTGAGTTCCCAGAAGCCAAAACTCTGAAGCCTATCCACTCTGCTCAACTCATTTCAGGGTTTCCTAAATCAGGATTTCGTGATATGCGAAGACAGGGGGTTTCGCACTTGAGTTCCCAGGAGCCGAAACTTCGAAACTCCGAAACTTGAGGGAACCATTCTCTCGGGTACAAGGCTTTCAGACTTAGACTACAAAATCCTTCAATGGGTTCTTGGGTAAATATCCCCAGGCTAGGTGACCTGACTAAAAGGCCTTCTTAAACTACTGAGCTATGAACTCTGTGACAGGGGTGAGGTAAGCTCGTATGGTTTCTAAAACGATAGTCCTTTAAAGGAACTCACTCCATCTTTGGAGGGTGAGGGAACTTCCCCGGGGGAGGTGCCTTTGGGAAATCAAACCAGGGCATAGCGTGAGTCAAATACATGTGACAAATCTCAAGGGAACGACTCATAATCTGAACTTATTCATTCTCTACATAAACTGATTATGGTCATATATGTATGAGTATGCATCCATTATTTCTGGTCAAAACACTAGGCAAACACTGATATACAGAAATCATTTGTGAGTGTATAAACATGAGCATGTGTCCATTATAATCAATTCAAGACACGAGATATAAACACTTATCAGAAAAACACCAGGTGTGACACAACTGCTGAGAGGGGTGCTCGTTTCCACCCAACCATAGGATCAGTGATTCCAATCGGATTTACCACTAGCCACCCTCGAGCTAGAGCACGATGCTTTGAGACTTAGTCTCCTACTTCTCGCTCGTCGCAAGTCGAGGTTGAAGGTTACTCTCCTTCTCCTCTGCTCATGACTCACTGTATTTTTCAGAGTTCTTCTGGTTCTCCTTCCACGATTCTTGTCACGCGCACTCCACACCCCCTCCTTCCACACTTCTTTCCGTGCCTTTTTCCTGCAAGGTTGCATGTGGCACGAATTTCCCTGTCCGATGGTCAAGTCTGAGAGCTTCTACGGATGGACGGTTCGCCCCCATCCCCTCATTTACTCTTGAGGAGCCTCCCCACCTACCATCCGGGTGGGTAATTCATTCAGGGGTCTGAGAATGAGCTTTGGTTTCTGAGCATGTACAAACCAGTACGGTTTCGGTTCGGTGGAAGTTAACGCAGCCATTCCTGACCCCTTCCACCACCTCTCATTATCCATCGTGGTCTCTTTTAGCACATCTCCCTCCCAACAATCATGCGACACATATTCATGATATAATTTTCATTCATCGACCTTTTATACAAAACTCTGTCAAATCAAACATTTACGTGTTTGAGTTTGCCATAGTTTTTGGGCAATATAGTTATTATTTTTTCTTACAGACTGGGGGAAACAGGGTGTTACATCAACCTTGTAATTATTCTAATCTTAAAGTTTTTGGTTGTGATGCCTATGCTCTAATTCTGAAACATTAGCATTCTAAATTAAATCCAAAATAAAAAAAAGGCTTATCTTTGTTGGATATGGTAATGGTATTAAGGGGTACAGGTTGTGGGATCCTACTGCCGACAACATGACCATTAATAGAGATGTAATATTTGATGAATCATCTTTCATCAAATCAAATGTAGATGTTCAAATGAAACATGAAGAAGCACCAAAATATCAACAAATTCAGTTTGAAACTAATGAAGGTGAAGATGAACAAGTTTCAGAAGATGTTCATGAAGAGTCTCCTGCAGTAGAGAAAGACATGGTTGATGATGACAGTCAACAGGTTGTGGATGAACCACAAACTTCCCTAAGGAGGTCTACATAGGTCAGAAATCTTCCAAGAAGGTATCATGTTAATTGTTGTCAAGGTGGAGATTGTTGGAAACCAGTGACAACGAATTCTTCCATGAATAGGATTTCAGATCCTATAATCCAGCGTTGGTTATAAAAAATACGACCAAGTTAGAATATGGATGAGATTACATTTAATAATCAGTTTTCCTGTGTAATGAATAAAAAAATTATGTAAGCCCGTAGAGGCAAAAAATGAGGTGTGTGAGATGACAGTGTGAGCCTACTATAATCTCCTTGATCTGAATAATAAGATAACCGATACCTATGCTTGGTGGGCGTAGCCCAACATTTGGGTGAACCACGTAAATTGTTGTGTTTCTTATCTACATTTTATTGACTATCTTATATGATATTTGTATTTCTATATTTGCAAATTACAACAATACTCTCAATTATTCATAACCTTGTTCTTAATTGCTTAACAAAATCCAAATCACTTAACATTTATACTTTTTCATAAATATTCATTAAAAAATCAACTATATCATATCATCCATATACAAAAATGTATTTACCATGCATTGTAAATATAAATAATATAAAATGCAAATAAATATATAATCACCATATTACAAAAGTTAAAACAATAAAAGATAACTAAACATCAATTAAAAAAATCAACTATATCATGGTAATCCATGCACCTAGGATTTATTTACCAATCTGGTAACCATGATATTACAAAGGTTAAAACAATAAAAAAAAATAACCAAACATCAATTTAAAAAATCAACTATATCATGGTAATCTATGCACCTAGGATTTATTTACCAATCTGGTAACCATGAATAATAGAAAATGTAAATCTGTTTTGAAGGACGGCCTAAAAAACTATTAAATTAAAATGAAATTTTTGTTGACCAATTTAAAGCTTACATACAGATCGGGAGACACAGTTTCTGGATTGTAAACTGTTAAATCCACGTCTCAGAGCAATGACACCCAACGTAATTCCGTCATCTACTAAACAAACAATTATGATCACCCCTTTAAGGGTGAAACAATGCAAAGTATTATTTAATTATAATAACTAATAATTTATTTTTAAGGTTATAGACTAGTCACATATTAAATTGGTGTATGAGATAGGATTTAATAGGTAAAGTTTAGGTAGGTATATATATCTTTCTTTTTTTGGATTTGAACTTATGATATTTTAGGAGGAAACACATCTTCTTAATCATTAAGCCCACTCAAACTATATATCAAATAATATTTTTTTATCTTGATTGCAGATTTTATTCATCTAATTAGTTCCATATCATTTAGATAAACTAAATCTACAATAAAATTAAGTTCCGATTAGCAAAACCATAGATTGCACATTTCGTCCATCCCACATCTCGAATAAAAAAATCCAACATCTGGAGGAAGAATTTACCCATATCCATTGGATAGACGGAATCTGCAATGTAGTCTTAAAAAAACATTTATTTACCCGTTCACTATGAATAATATAAAATGTCAAATCTGTTTTGAAGGACAACGCTATTCAATTGGTATAAAGCTGATACAATATTTTATTAAATCGTTACCATAAATAAGTGTACCGATCTAATCTGGTTGAACTTTGATTAAAGTTACGTCATTTTATAATAAAACATGTCCCAGATGTCGCCTGACACAAAAAAGTCTCCAAACAATATGAATCCTTACAGCAATAAGTTTAAATATTGGCAACAATATGTGAATCATTTTTATAAAACATAAAAATAGAGACAACAATTTTGACCGATGCTCGCGATCTTTTTGAAACATTGTTCAAACGATATGAAGAGCCAAAAACAATTAAATAGAAACAAAATAAAGGCTTCATTGGCGATTCCATTAAGATGTGTTGAAACTGTTCAAAGGCATTCTATGTTCGCGATTCCATTAAGATGTGATGAAACATTGTTCAAAGACATTTTAAACATTATTTAACAAAAAGATAGTGCATAAAACATCGTTTAAGAATGTTACAAAGGTTTATTTTGCATTTTGTTTTTAATATTAGTTTGAATTTATTTTTGTTTGGGATTTTGTTCAAATGCTTATAGGGATCCGATTCTTCAAACAACCAAACATTTTTAAGAAAGAAAAATGGGTTGGGTTGTTATATTATTTGCAATGAAATGATTGTCTAGTCGAGATGGATTGTCTAGGTGAAAAATCTACTGACAAGTGAAGTCAAGTCGATGGTTGAAGTGATCTACCTGGAAGTTGAGGTCGAGTGGAAACCAACAAAAGACCGACAAGTGATCGACTAGTGGTTGACTAGGTAGTCTACTGGTAAATCGACTAGAAGTCGACTGTAACAGAATCCTGATATTAGTGGGATTGCATCCAATAATCAACATGGATCACTAACCGTTTTTGGGCACCATGATTTAGGCTTTTGCGTGCCATAAAGCATACAAATAAGACGTGTTGTAATTGTATTAATTTGATGTTCAGATGCATCTTTAGAAGGATGGTGAAGGTCATGTAGATGCAAGCCGAATTGGTTGCAGGGTTGTTTTTGTGTAAAACAAAAGTGTATGATGACGATTTTGTCTTAGGTGTAGACCAAGGTTTTTCATGTAACTCTTTATTCAATGAATGAATAATACAACAACAGAGAAAGACACTCAAGGAATGTCGGTTTTCCCGGTTGGGTTTTCAAGATAAAAATTTTGTGTACTGTGTATTTGTCATTTACTTTTGTTACTATATGTCTTCTCTTTCCTGGTTGGTTTAATGTGGGTGTTTGTTTCGTTACAAGTTGTATTTGAGCTAATCTGAGCGTATCAACAAAGCTTGGATTTTAGTTAAACCTAGGTTCAGTGGGAGTTGTAAGTGAGTGATATTTAAAGTTATGCTTGAAATAATGGAAAACAGTTCGAGAATAGAGATCGAAAAATTCAAAGACCAGAATTTTTATCTTTAGAAGCTTAAAATTGAATATCTACTTGTAGATCGAAAACAATGGGCAGTTGTAAGCCCAATAACCATTCCAACATATATGTCGAGCGAAGAATCAAAGAAACTCGACATAAGGGAAAGGAGTACGATTTGAATTTGTCTTGCATATTTAGTGCTACTGAATGTCTCGAGTGAAGACTCGACAAAAAAACTGAGGGACAAGTTGGGAAGCTTGTACCAGTCGAAATCCCTAGTAAACAAGTTATTCCTTAGGAAAAGTTGTATCTTCTTAGGATGAGTGATGGGAGCTTGGTAACAGAGCACTTGAATGCATTCAATACTGTAATAAGTCAGTTATTATCTATGAATACTAAAATCGACGAGGAGGAGAAATGTATAAGCATGTTGTGTTATTTGTTAGACTCCTAGGATAACTTAGTCATGGCTACAGAGAGTAATTCAACCACATTAATTCTTGAAGACATGGTTGCATCACTACTGTTAGGAGAAATGAGACAAAAGAATGTGTAAGGATCTACCAAATATGCCTTGATGGGGATAGGTCGATCGATTGACAGAGATAAGGGAAAATTCTCTAGTAGAAATTCTAAGTCAAAGAGTAGCTCTTAATCTCCAGATAAGTGGACGAGAAGATTTTGGAAATGCAGTAAATCCAGGTGCCAGAAGAAAGAGTGCAAATCAAAAGTTATTAAATAATTCCAGTATCCGACGAAAAGCAGTCGAATAAGAAAAAAAATACTCTGGATAAAGGATGTGATGTATGTTTGGTGTTGCCCAATACACAGTCGGATCATGATGTTTGGCTGATCAACTCAGGTGCATCCTTTCACATGACACCCCATGGATAATGGTTCTATGAATATGAAATATATGAAGGGGGAGATGTATTCTTGGGGGACAACTCAACAACGAAAATTGTTAGATGAGGAAGAGTCCAATTGATACTGCAAGATGGAAGGAAAAAGAGACTTCTAGGTGTACTACATATTCTAGGTTTGGAAAGAAACCTAATATATGTCTGCAAAATAAGTGATGAAGGTGTGAAGACTATATGTCATAAGGGTACATGAAAAATGGCCAGGGGAACAAGGGTCTTAATGAAAGGAGTTTGGATTGGAACCCTATACAAGTTGTCATGGGATGTCAACTTGACGGTATGTAATAGAATTTGGGTTCTTGAAATCGACTTGACTTTGACTTCGACTCGACTCGACTCAATTCAGGTTGAGTCGATACAAACCAACTCAACTTTTCTTCATCAATTTGATTTGACCATGTTATGGCACTAGAGGATGGGACATATTGGTGAAAAGGGACTTCAAGCTATGCACAACAAAGGTATGGTCGAAGGTTTTCCTTATTGTAATTTGGAAGTAGATTTTTGTGAGCATTTGATATATGGAAAACAAAATCAGATTAGATTCCCATATGGAGCTATAAGAGGAAAAGGGATTCTAGAATTGATACATAGTGACATGGTTGGTTCTGTATGAGTCCCTTCACTTGGTGGATCCCTATACTATGTCTCCTTCACATATGATTTTTCCAAGAAGACATGGAAACGTTTTATGAGTAAGATATTATAAGTTTTTGAGAAATTCAAAGAGTTTAAATATCTTGTGGAAAACCATATAGATAAAAATCTCAATGTGTTAACAAATGAGAATAGAAGAGAATTGTGTGGAAAGGACTTTGAGCAGTTCTGCAAGCTGTGTGGCATAACACACAAAAATAATACACCATATACCAAATGACAAAATGGAGTTTCTAAAAGAATGAACGAGACATTGATGGATAAGGCAAGGAGCATGCTTGGTGGTGTCAAGCTCACGCAATAATTTTGGGTAGAGGTAGTTGACACTGCAAAATATTTAGTAAATAGGTCTTCTTCATCAACACTAGTCGAGACGACTCTACATGAGGTATGGTTTGGTAAGAAACCTTCACTTTCACATCTCAAATTTTTTGACTGTGTGCATTTGTGCATGTTCCCAAGGAAAAGAGGAACAAGATGGATAATAAGGAATTCAAGTGTATTTTCATCAGCTACAAGGATGGAGTGAAAGAATATAAACTATGGGATCCATTATTGAGGAAAATAATGTATAGTCGAGATGTGATCTTCAGAGAAGTCGGAATAAATTCCAAGTCTGAAGGGGTTCAAATGGATAAAGAACTAGAGAAGTTGTTGTTTGAACTGAGGAATGATGAAAATTATTCAAACGAGTCGACAAAATCAGATGAAGAGGTGGAACATTCGACTCTGGTTGTAAGGAGGTATAAATGAGTAAGAAAACTAGATGAAAGGTATATTCCACTCGATTCATGTTCCACAATTATGTTACTTTCCATTGACGAGGATCCTAAGTCAGTGAAGGGGGTAGTTGAATCGATAGAGGGTAAACTCTGGAAAGATGCCATGGTCAAATATAACACCCTGATTTTAACCCCTATAAACTAGAATGTA
>JZKD02S1008833.1:104423-143660 GCA_000966675.3 Picea glauca
GTTTCAGAGTTTCATCTTCTGGAAACTCAAGTGCGAGACCTCTTGTCCTCGTACATCGCAAAATATTGGTACACGAATTCCTGGTAGGTGAAATCCCAAAGTGGCTTACTATTAATAGGATTTCGGGTTTCGGGGTTTGAAGAGTCGAAGAACTCGACTCCCTTGCATTTTGAACTTCCGGTTTTCGAAGTCCTGAAATGCGAAAGGCGCCTTTTGGCTTAGCACGGGGTCACAACCAATGGACACGTGGAAGTGAATCCCACACCCGGTGCATGAATTGTACACAACGGATTTTCAATGAAAGAACCATTGAATTGGTTGGGTGAAGGTACCGATTGGAAGACCTAGCCTACGCTATAACCCTATAGGAATTTGGAAACTCTATCCCTCGATAATGAAGGAGAAAGAAAAAGGAAAAAAATATTAGTTCCCATAGTGGGTGTGTTACAGTGCCCCAAGGACAAGTAAAGGTAGTCGTGTCCTGGTCCTTGGGTGCTATAAGAATTTGGTTGTACCCATTGTACCCATCTAGAAAGGAGAAATACTTCTTTCCAGACAAGGTATCTAGAATCTGGTCAATGAAAGGGAGAGGAAAGTAGTCTTTCAGAGTGGCCTTGTTGAGTTCCCGAAAATCAACACAAATTATCCATTTCTCAATCTCTTTCTTTGGAACCACTACAAGTGGGGATATCCACTTTCTATCAGAGATGGGATAGACAAATCTGACATTTAACAACTTTTGAATCTCCTTCTTGACTATATCTTTGAGTGTTGGGTTCATCCTTCTCTGGGGTTGCCTAACATGTGTCACTTCCCCCTAGGTATATATATGATGGATGCATGTGTCAGGGTGTATACCCTTCATGTCAGTGTATTCCCAGGCAAATGCTCCTGATTTTTATTTAAGGATATATACTAACTGTTTTTGTTGGTTTGTATCTAGGACAGAGTTTATATGTAGAAATTTCCCTGGACTAATCTCGTAGGGCATAGTATAAGACATGGAAGACTCATATATCTTGAAAATAAAAGATGTCGAAGAAAAAATGGATGGGTCTAATTGTTCTTGAAATTCTTCCCCAAACATGTACTCAAATTGGGGAAAAGACTATGGAAAATCCACATGTGATAGAAGAAATAAATTGGTTTATCACATTTTTTGTTGTATGCTCCTGAAGTTCCCTTGCATGGTCATTAGGCAATATGGGTTCTTCCCAGTCTTCGTTCTTTTATGAAAAGTCAAGCCACCATAGATTCTCCATAATAGGTTGAGTTGGAGGGTAAATGGTGAGCTTCGGGATAGAGAGACCATTTGAGATGGTCATTTCTCCTTCTCTACAACCAATAAATGCATTGTCTTTGTCTAGCTAAGGTCTTCCCAAAATGACAGGATGGCCTTTGGAAGGATCCTTTGAATGAATGACAAGAAAATATACGGGGTACTCCCATGAGGCTAAAGTAGCCATGACATCATCTAAAATTCCTTCAGGTATAACCCTAGTTTTATCTGCTAATTCCAAAATGGTTGGGGTAGGCCAAAGAAGAGGTTGTAACTGTAATTGTTCCAAGGTAGTAGCAGTCATAACATTGATGGCTTCCCCTAGATCTATGAGACTGTTTCCAATCGAGACCTCATTAATGGTTATAGTCACTACGAGGTTTCCTGGATTCCCATATTTTGCTAGCTTTGGCTACTCTGATATGTACTTAGAGAGTCTTCCTACCAAATGTACTATAGGAGGGTCCTTTTTCTTCCTACCTGGCTTCTTGATACACAATTCTTTGACTACCTTATTGTAGATTGGAATGTCTTTAATAGCTTGAAGCAGGGGAATCTTGACACAAATATTTTTCAATTCATTCAAAATGTCAAATTCCGATCGGGTGGTAGGTTTCTCGATTACCAATTGGTATGGATAAGGAGGGACATTAATAATTTGTGAAATTTAATTTTGGGAATCTTGGGTTCTTGATTCTTTGAGATAATAACATCTTCCCACCTAGTGTCATCTATGGGTTGTTTGGTGATTTCTTCTTCGTCTTCTTCCTGGATGACTACTAAAGGTCTCTGCCTTTCCAACACTTTTCCTGATCTTAGTTGAATTTCCTATAATGGAACAGGAGTAATAACATATGTTGAGAAGGCATGCATCTCAACATTGTGAAGAGGTTGAGGGGGATTATTATTGGGATTTGACACTGGTTGTGTTGGTAGTAGTGTCAGTCTCAAGGAGATTTCATTTTGAAATTGTAGCAGTTGTTTTTGTGGGATAGGAGGTAAAGGTGGTGGAACAAAACCTGGAAAAAGTTGCGGAGTGTTTGGTGGGAACTGGGGATAATGATGGTTGGACATATGGATAAGTGGAGCTTGAGGGTTTCCTTGGTTGTGTCCTCCCCTCCATCCTTGAATCCATGGATGTTGGTACTGAGTAGACGAGTTTTTCCAACCTGGTGAGTTCCACTTTTGTTGTTGATAATAAGGTGGAACTTGAGACTGTAGATCTGAGTATGTGGGTTGATTCCTAGGCTGACATGGTCTCCTAGGTGCATAAGAAGACTCCCCAGGTTCTCCACTCCTATATATGGCTAATAAATTGGGCAATGATGGACATTTTTCAGTCACATGGTCTTTTGTATAGAAGCAACAAACTGAAATGTTATCTAATGGGCACTCCCTTAAAGAATGCTTCCTCCTGCATCTTTGGAAATATATGCTCATTGCTGCATTCTCCTCCTCCTATTTCTTTTTGAGTTTAAGGGTATCCAACTAGGAACCTATTGTTCTTAAGATGTCAGTCTTAAAGTTTTCTAAAAGTTTCCCTATATCTTCTCTCGTAATACCACCTAAACTAACTGGTTTTAAGTTTCTATTGTAAGGGTCCCAAACATTCTTTCCTATTTTGGCTCTACTCCTTGAGTAATTTTTACAAATTTCACATATTTCAACAAATGGTTTATGAGAGATGTCACCTAATTCCATCAAGTTAAGCATATCTATATATTCTTTTGAAATTCCCTTAAGGAAAAGAGCCCTAATTTCATCCTCTGGGAGGTCATGGTATTTTGACTTCTAGGAGATATAACCAAATCTTTCCATATAATCTTCGAGGGTCTTGTCTTCTAATTGTTGGATTTCAAAAATGCCATTACGAGACTCTTTAGTCTTGCAGTAGTATTGATACTTCTTGAGAAATATGTCTTTCATGGCTTCCCAAGACCTAATACTGGATTCTCCCAACCCCATGAACCATCTTAGTACAAAGTATTTGAGGGTGGCAGGAAAGAGTTTTAATTTCTGGGCATCTTATACGTAGTTGTAGATCCTACACAAGATGTCAAATTCAAATAGGAAAGTGTCTAGATCTTCATTGTTTTTACCATAAAAGGTAAGAAGTGTTGAGAGAGGAATATTTTTCATGTTGATATTTGGAGTGGTGTCTAAAATTGGAAACCCGGAGGTAGTTTCGGTTTGGTTTCCAGTTTCTTCTTCCTCCCTGTGTCTTACATTGTTATGGTCCTCATGCTCATCCATACTGGCTTGGTTTCCAAAAAGAGAGTACCTAGGTGGTTTTACCTTTGAAGAAAACAAGTTTTCCCTTTGATGGAAAGGTCTTCCTATGGATTGGATATCTGGGACTCTACTTGAGACAATTGATACTATTGGTGCCAAAGTTTCTATGTCAATTTGAGATATAATTACATTAGCTGAACTACCAAACAAAAGATTCACCTGTTCAGGGTCTATGATATCTTTAAAGTTAGGGTCCCTTGGTGGTGGTGTAAAAGAAAAGGTTGTATTCTTTGGTTCTGTGGAAGACTCGAGTTGTCTTTCCTCCTATCCCAATATGATTGATGCTTCACTTTCTTGTTCTATAGTGCTCCCTGTATTAGTCTCTTCAGAGACTATTTTAGCTCTTTGAGTTGAGCTAGCTCCTATTTTTCGGTATCTGTCTGTGGATTTTATAAGTGGAATGTTCCTTCCCCAAAAAATATCGGAAGGAAACTTGGTTGAAAGGTCTGATTTTGATTTAATGTATCTACCTTGTGGGTCTCTAGGCCTATTCTTGAAAGAAAGAAAAAACAAAAACAAAAAGCTAGCATTTGATTCCTAGGTCTATTCATGAAAAATAAAAAGAAAAAAGAAAAACTACCATTGGGTTTGGAGAAACCTACTATAGCAGATGTGCAGGTTCTTACTTCTCATCTTAAAGTTATCCTTCCACCAAACTAATGCTAAGGTCTAGAAATGATCTAATTCCTAAATACTTCTTACCTTGAGACAACTCCCCAACAATGACACCAAAAATGATGGGTGTTCTATATACACTAAAAACACATTAAAAACCCTTAATTCAATTGTCAACCCGAGGTAAGTAAACTTAGAGTTGTAGAAAAATATATGCCAAAGGTAGAAGGCTTGTAGGAATATAGTCTAACTAAGGAAGGTAGCTATCTGAGGCTAATCTAGTCAAGCAAATCTATCTAATGAGCAAACCCTACTAAGCAAATTGAAACTAGGTAACCTAAGTACTTTTGGGCCAAGGATCGATGGATAGTCCAAATGAAAGAAAGTCAAAAACCCTATTCAAAGAAAACTAGTTCAACAATAAGCAAAGGAAAACTACTAAGCATAATAAGAAAATGACAAAAGCAAACTATTTTAACTTACCAACCTACATTCAATGAGAAACTACCCTATGAAAGAAAATAAATAAACAAGTAAGCAAAGACACCTAACTAACCTATTAAAGAAAATAGACAAGTAAGAAAAGACACCTAACTAACCTACTAAAGAAAAAGACAAGTAAGCAAAGGCACCTAACTAACCTACTAAAGCAAAAGACAAGTAAGCAAAGGCAATTAACTACTGCAAGCAATCAAAGTAAAACTTCTCAATGAATAACTATCTAGCCTAAGAGGCAAGTGGACTAAATTCTTAATGTAAAACTATTTCTAATGCATGAAAGGAAATCTAAGAGGCAACTGGACTAAATGCTCAATGCTCAACTATTTCTAATGCATGAAAGGAAATCTATTTTATTGAAAGCAAGAAGAACTACCAACTAATGCTTAATCTATACTAAGAAAACTACTATCTAATCTATCAAAGAAAAGTCTATCTATCCTACAACAATAATAAAACTATTTCCTAAGCTATGAAAGCAAGAAACTATATCTATGAAAGAAGGAAAACTATCTCTTTTAATCTATGAAAGAAAGAAAACTATTCTGATCTACAAAAGCAAGAAACTATCTTTTAACCTATGACAATTCAAGTATAATGCTGGTGGTTGTGTGAATGTATTCCGTGTCGGATGATATCTCGATGACACTTGACAACAAAGGACAATTACAATGGTATAAGCTCAACACTAATCTCAATGGAAAAATGAAAGGTATGGATTGAACAATCCGATGAGAGTTTAGCAATGACAAAACAATGTTAAATACCTTGCATATTCATGTATAAACCATCAACAACATAACGAGATCATCATTATACTTCTACACTATGTAAGCAAAACTAGATTCAACCATTAACTAAGAAATATAATTGCAATTTAATTCTAGGAAAGAAAATTACATAAAATGAAACTATGCTATGTCTATTCTAACAATTCAAATTGCAATAAGGAAATGATTAAAAATAGAAATTAAAATATGATATTGAAAAGTAAACTAACAATCTACATTAATCAACAACTAATTAGATGAGATCTATATAAAATTGAAATAAGCAAGCTATAATTAAAAACTGGAATTAATTCTATCCATCCATCAAAACCATGTCGAAGAGAACCCAAATAAAAACTCTATTATATTCTAATTAAAACTTTGTTTTAAACTTGACTATAAAATCATAAAAGAAAGCATAATCTAAAATCTAATCGCACATGAGGTTAGTATAGAGACTTGCAAGTCTGTTCCTAATCTACAATATCAATGAATGATAACACATCTCATTATTCTAACCTGCAAAAGAGAATCAAAACAATTAAACTACAACAAACTAGTTAACACAATAAAAATATGCATGTACAAAAATAAAGAGAACAATTAAATTATAAAATGCATAAACAACACAAAGACAGTTACCAGACTACTGGTGCCCCCCCCCAGCAAGTCGTGGTCACTCTCTAAAAGAACACCATGAACTTAGCAGGTCAAATTCACCATAAAGGCTCAAAAACATAGTTCTGGCATAATTTGGCAATGTAAAAACTCAAAACAGAGTAAAATCATTTTTTTTCTATCACACTGGAAATTCCAATGTGTATGCTACTTAACAGTCATCTGACCACCTCAGTGGTATTTATAACATTTACAGACCAAGTGGTCAACCACAGGAGGTTCGAACCACTTCTAATTTCGGAAAATTACATTAAATGATGCCCTAACTGATAAAACAGAGAGAGCCAATAATCGCCCTCTTGAGCAACTGAAACTGAGTTGTCAGGAGCTCAATAGCTAGAGGGGGAAAGCATTAACAAAACCCACGTGTCTGATTTTCTCATCACTGGCCACCAATACCATAATTTCCAAGTCGCCCTACGTTTTTGTGCAATATGCAGTGTTGGACATAGTGTTAGATTGAGTACTGGAGGGAGTTCCGGATCAAGTGTCAGAAGCATAAATGTGGTGCATTTTTGCCCTGTAACACTAGAAAAACATGAATTAGATCTTGGTAATCATAAAACATGATGAATTATATGTATTACAATCATTAAACATGAATCACACGTACCTTATGTCGATCATACCATTTTATCATAAAATTCTTCAAAACGCTCCTTTAAAATATGAAAAACACATATGTACATGCGGCAAAAGTGTATAATAACCGTCATAAAAGTGATCATATCTCGGGCCCAACATCAACAGTCTGTATTTCTTCTTATTTGAGATTGAAAATGCATATTCACATAGACAAGAATTATTATTTTGGCCATAACTGAAGCACATTAAGTCACATTGAGATGACACTTTTGATTTTTGTCCACAAAGGGGAGATCTACAAAAGTGCTAGATAGGTTGGTTTATTTCTTCTTAGATTTGTCAAAAAATGCAAAATATTGGTTTTTAAAGATCTGGGTTCAGATCATTGGCATAGATCCATATTATGTTGAAATTCTTGGAGAGAGTCTACAAAAAAGACATGGAAATAACCCATGAAGAAATTGAATAAATTCCAAGGAATGGTGATGCTGAAATAGACCAAAATCTAGTATTTTGGGCCACTTTTGGGGGATTTTTTAGATTTTTAGAGGAAAAGTGACCATAGATCACAAAATTGGAAAATTGTGTTTACTGAAAATTTTATATAATCATTAAGACAAACAAATTTGGTTTAGTGAAAATTTCCCAAAAGTGCACAGATTGAGAGAGCCAATTTTGCCAAAAAATCAAAGTCTAAAAAATTTGTGGAAAATGACAAAGTTGTCATTTCTAGATTGCCGCAATTTTTTTACTGGAGTACCAAATTGAAGAGATGAGAGTTGTCACGAATTTCTTGTCATTATTATTATCTATCTATCATATTATTTTTTCTTTATTACCTGACATATTTTCTTTTGTAGTTAACAGAAGTTGGTTTTTCAATAAAATTACACCAGTGGAGAAAATGCACAAATGGGGTGAAAATGGATTTTTCATGAAGCCATAGCTTTCAGCTCAAAGATTGAAATGAGGCATGAGTATATTCATTAGGAATATGATTCATAGAATAATAACCTAGAATTATTAGAATTTGGATAATTATGATATAATTCTTCATGAGTTGAGTGGAAAAAAGGACCCGTAACATTAATTGTCACAATTTCTATAATGTATAATTCTAAAAAAAATGGTTGTTTGCACACTTTGCATAATTAAAGGTATAATCAAATAAATTCAAGTCTAGAATTGGATATAAAAGTCATGGAAGTATGAGAGATCTTGTAGAAGTTGGTTGAGGTAATAAAGATCTAGAGGGAAAGTAATGAGAAATTGATAAAGAACTCAGAAGAGTGGAACAAAAAGAATTATTAGTCAACTACTATGAAATATGAATGAATTACAAGAACAATAGCAAGAAGCGTCAAATAGGACATGAAGCCAACAGGTGAAGAGTGTCATTAATGGGCATAGAAAGGAAAATTAATACTCCATATCATTGAAGGTAGAGATGTGTAGATAGTTGCAAGCTTGATGCAAAAGACAAAAAGTAGCTTACGAGGTGAGGTGTGAATCATCTCTATGTTTGAAGAAAAAGAGTTCCTGGGAAGTATTTTCTAGCTATGAATTAACTACATTGTCTAAAATTACTCAAAGCAAGAAAGACACTCTTGATATAAGAGTTCACAATGGAAGCGTGATACCAATGTAGAGAACTCGGGGATAGAATAATGAAGGGTTTTTTACTTGAAAAGTGCCACTGAATCAAAATAGACTTCCATTGGGAATGGTCTTGAGTGAGAAAAGTATGGCCTCATAGGGAATTTTTAATTGAAGTGTAGAGAACTATTCCCAAAATTGGGAGATCCAATGCACAACTAGAAGTAATAGTAGGGATGTGGAATGAGTATGGTTAAGTTGGTTCAAGGATGTTTTGGTAGTAGAGGGTTGGAATGTTTTGAGCTACCACATTCCAAGGTTTTGGAATGATTCATAAAGGTAAGGTTTGGATATGTCTTCCGAAGAGACGTTATTGCAAATAGAACACAATGGTTGGATTGCAGAATGACCAAGTGGAACTTGGCTGGAAAGTGTTCAGACTAGGGAATGATAGTGCATATCAGCAGAATGGGAGCACACAAGACAACACAGATCTAAAGAAATTCAGGGACAACTAGCTACAACATAAATAAATAAATAAGTGAACTGAAACAAAAATGCACTAGAGTGCATGATGCATACAAAAAAGTTAGAATACATATGCATTAGTAGGCATGCTCACAATAAATTCTTGGTGCATATGGATGCGCATTTGTGCATATGTACATGTTTGGATATGCGTATGGCATGCTTGTGGACTTAGAATAGTCTGTTGTTATATACATACAATAAATATGTTATGGAAATTGAGTATGTCTAATGATGGATTATGTATTTAGGAAAAATGATATATCATAGTTAAAGATGTGGATTTTTTTGTTGCTTATGAATTCCATATATGTGATGATCCATGAGGGTGGAAGGAATGGTGATCAAAAGGGTGGATCAAGAATTATGTAATCATCTACAAATACCATATAATTACGTAGCAAGTTGATCATAACCATGCATAAATGCATTTGGTTGCTTCTAAGGCATAAATGTTGAAGTGAACTGAGGTAAAAATCCCCTCAGTTAATTTTTCAAGATTTAAATTGATATGTGATGTCCAAAGGCCTAGAGAATATAAATGTTGTTGATGCTAGAATTCATTTAGATAAAATTTATTTTCATATCGTGTTATAATTGGTTATGGGATCATAACCGATTCAAATTAGGAGACATACTCCTACTATAGCAATGAATAACCATAGAGCCAATCATGTGTGAGACCATGAGATGGTTGGATATGGAAAGTCTATAGAACTATGTGAGTGCTCAATGGTTTCCCTTGTATATCTAATGTTTGGACTGCAACCTCTTTTCCAACATTGAAGAGCAATTAGGAACTATGTTTCCTCATGTTGTGTACAGGTGGAAGAGGAGGGTATCCAAATATTCGAGAAGTATTGGGAAAATTTTGGATGATGTGTTTAGGCGTGTGCCATACCTCCCAAATCAACATGGTGGAATGAATGACATAGATATGTGGTATTAGGTAGTGAATGTAGAGATTCATTGTGTACATGTGGCCATGGGTATTGGCACATCGATGCTTCGTTGGTAATTATTTGTTGTATTATGAAAATCATGTGGTGTCAAAAATGAAAAATGATGGATAGTTACATTACATTTGATATGAATACTAGCTACAGGTGATTGATTTGTTAGTTTGTTACAATTCTTAGATCACTTTTTTAGTTGTTGAAAATGTTACAAAGATAGGATGATAATGTGCATGATACTGATAGTTTGTTTGGTTGAGTGAACTTTGAGGAAAATTGTAGGTGGAGTGGTCTTGGATATGGAAAGAATGTAAGATTATCAAGAAGACCGGTATCTACTGTTGTAATAACCAAACATTATGAATAGAAGCTCATGCCGAGAAATTTTATTTTTCTATATAAAATAGTTTTGGAAATTGGAACTTAAAAATTACTGACAATCATTTTGGTTGTGTGTAAATTGAGGAAATTGCAAGGAGAATGGTCTCAATTTTGGCACTATTGTAATACATAATAAATACCAATGTCTTCTATTGCAAGAGACAAACATTATGAGAAAAAACCTCATGTCTGGGGAATTTTATTTTCTTGTATAAAATAGATTTGAAAATTTATAATTAAAAATTGTTGTGATATGCTAATAGTTGATTCGGTTGAGTGAAGGTTGAGAAACTTTCAGGAATAATGGTCTTGGTTATGGAAATTATATGAGATATAATAAAGATTGATGCCTTCTTCAGCAAGATCCAAATGAATTATGAGAAGGAAGCTCATGCTTGGAAATTATATTTTTATGTATAAAATAGATTTGACATTTATGATTGAAAATTATTATAATGATATCTTATGATGACTATATGTGTGTAATATAGATAAGATGTTGGATATTAAATATGGAAGCTCATGAAGAAGATAACTAGAAGGAAATCGATTGCAATGACAAAGGAAAGGAACGTATCAAACTCCAGTGGACTTGTTGCAGCTTGATTTCCTCATGGAACAACTCTAAGAATTCTCAGTTGATTGCATTGAATCCCTGAAGAGAACTGGTACATCTTGAAGGACTACAGAGAAAAGAAGGGGGAACATGTTCTTGGGTTGCATAGGATGATGGGGAATGATATATTGATGGTTTGAACTACTTCCAAAACTGTAAATTGTAAAATCCTTCTGCGTGTTTTGGGTCAAAGTACTTATGTATGCATGTTTTTAGGTTGGAGTTTCTATGTATATAATCATTTGGTTGGAATTCCTATGTAGATTAAAGACCGAAGATCCTAGATTTGTAATGATAATAACATCAGTATGGTGGTTTTCATGAAGGAAAGTGACAAAAATAGTGGGAGGGGGATGTAACACCCCAATTTTAACCCCTGCGAACTAGAATGTATTTTGTAAATTTGACTTAGGCTAGTGGGTTGGTATATCAAAAGGTCGAGGTGATTAGAAATAATAAAATACAAAATTGGCTACAATGCAGACAAGGAAAAGATATAGGGGGGTATGATTCCATGAGCGAAGGGGCCAAAGGGGATAAGTATTTTATTATTATTTTATTCACCCATCGTGTTTTTAGTTGGGGGAAGTGGTTACATTAGATTCTTGGGGAGTCCATGTGGTTCTTAGTTCTTTTAATTACATAAGCCCCTCTTTTGGTTATTTGGCGGGTTCATTCTTTCACTCTTTCATTTTGGTTCTTCCTTTTTATTTGTATTCAATAATTCATCTTCATCATTCTTTCTCATTCGTGTGCTCTTGGTTTGTGCATGGAAGTGAATGGTTGAAGGTAGCGAACCATTTCTATATGAATGTGAGGAATTCATGATCATTTGAAGAGGGAATGGATGTCGACATGCATGATATTGATGGAATTTATGAAATAATTGTCCCAACTAAGAATCCTTGGAGTTTATAGCATTGATATTTCCTTACCAGTAGCACTAGATCCCTAGAGATAAATGGAACAACCTGAGGGATTTTATGGAAGAGAAATGGGTTTATTTTTTTGGGTTGTGTAGGATAAAGGGGAAGAGACCTGGAAATAAGGATTGTTGTGTGGTTGGGAAAACTTGAGAGCATGTTAGCTAATTGTTGTGTGTAGAGTTGACCTAGGACCCATCATTTTGGATTCATAGCCATGGCTCGGGGGTGACTTGCTATTTAGATTTGGAACAACAATGTTTATGGTTTGGAGGAACGTCCTTGTTTTTCATCCAATTGGTGAATGATTTAGTTTTTTTTTTTTTTTTGTATCTAGGTGAATCAGTAACTACGGTGGTATCTGGCTCATGTGACACAGGGTCGAATCTCATCGGCTTCCTTATAACCCCTAAGGAGAACCACACCGCTCGCAGGCCTGGACTCCAGATAAGATGAGGTTTGAACTCGTGACCTGCTTAGCAGCACAAACGCCTTAATAACATGTTTGTTGGCCACTAGACCACACCCCCACGAGCATGATTTAGTTAATGATAAGTTCTCTATGTGTTTTTTGTATATTTATATTCTGTTGTATATTATTATTATCTCTGATGTATTTATTTATAATGTGTTTCCTTGTTATTTATTATTGTGCATGTCATGTTGAAGCATTCTTTTTAAGTACAGTATGAATCTTGATTATTACATGTGTGGTTATTAGATTATTTAATGCTTCTTTTTTAATTAATTATTATCAGAATTTGAAATCAAATCTTGAAGTGTGATTTGAAGTAGTGTGGTCTGGCCTTGGTGGTTGGGTATGTTACATCGAAGAAATGGAATCCTTTCACAAGACTGAGACATGGGATTTGGTAGAACTACCTAATGGAAGAAAACTTGAGAGTAGAAAGTTGGTTTTCAAGAAAATGTTGAATGCAATAGTTCAAGTCAAGAAATTCAAATCTCGACTGGTAGCGAAAGAATATTCTCAGGTCGAGGGAGTCAAATTTGGTGAGATTTTTTCCCCTATTTCAAAATTCACTTCCATTAGAGTATTATTGTCTCTAGCTACAACATTTGATCTTGAGATAGAACAAATGGATGTGAAGACAATGTTCCTACATGGGGACCTAGAAGAAGAAATCTACATGAAACAACTTGAAGGATTTGTAGTAAAAGGAAAGAAAGATCTAGTGTGCAAATTGAAAATATACCTTTATGGTCTAAAGCAATCACCAAGGATGTGGCACCAAAATTTTGACACATACATCCTTAGTTTAGGATTTGTGAGAAGTAAGGTTGATCATTGTGTATATTACAAGGAATAAGGTGGGAATTTCATATATGTAGCTTTGTATGTTGATGACATGTTTCTAGTTGGGAACATTATGGACACAATCAATGAGGTGAAAAATTAGCTATCCTCCAAGTTTGATATGAAGGATCTCAGTGCAATGAACTTCATTCTAGGAATGGAGATCAAAAGAGACTAGGAAGTTAGAAATATTTGGTCAAGGTGTCAATTCCTGTGGGAGAAAAACTAACTATTGAATAATTTCCAAAGACATAAGAAGAAACATAGCACGTGTTCCTTATGCTAGTGCCATTGGTAGTCTGATGTATGAGATGGTATGAACTCAACCAAATATTTCTCATGTAGTGGGAATATTGAGTAGATATATGTCGACACTTGGTAAAGAACACTAAATTGATATCAAGAGAGTGCTCAAGTAATTTTGTGGAACAAAATATTATACTATATGCTACCAAGGGAAACCTAAAGGTGATAGGGAAGTAAATGTAAATGGATTTGCCGATGCCGATTGGGCTAGAGATATAGATCGGTGAAGGTCAAACAATGAATATGTGTTCAATATATTTGGTGGATAAATCAATTAGATGATTAAGAAATATGAAGTCATAGCCTTGTTGAAAACATAAGCTAAATACATGGAAGCTACTCATGGAAGAAAAGAATTAATATGTTTGCATTGATTGTGCTAAAATATCGAGTTCAAGCTGAGAGATATGAAGATAAATTGAGATAGTCAAAGTGCAATATTATTGGTAAAGAACCCAACTTTCCATTCCAGGATGAATCATATTGACGTAAAATACCATTTTGTGAGAGACATGGTGGAAAACAACAAGGTGTTACTAGAGATAATAGACACGTTGGAAAACATAGCAGACTCTTTGACCAAGTCTATGAGTAATATAAAGTTCTCTAGGTGTAGAGAGGAAATGGGCATTGCTATTCTGGGTCTGTGAATATAATTTCAGGTTATATTCTATTAGAAAAGAAGACAACAACTGAGAGAATGTTGGGTTGTTATATTCTTTGTAGTGAAAGAATAGTCATCTAACTATCTAGTTGAGATGGATCAACTCGATGAAAAGTCAACTGACAAGTGAGTTGAATCAATGGTTAAGGTGAGTTCGAAGTGATAAACTGGGAAGTCGAAGATGAAGTGATTGATGAGATGTTGAAGGTCAATAGGAGGTTGAGTGACAACCGAATAGAGGTCGATAGGGTATTCGACTAGTAAACTGACTAGAAATCTACTATAACATAATCCCGATATTCATGGAATTGCAGCCAATAATTTGCATGTATCTGTAACCATTATTGGGCACCATGATTTAGGGTTTTTCATGATGTAAAGGTTATAAATAAGGCATGTTGTAATTGTATTATGTTGATGTTCAGATGAATCTTTGGAAGGATCATGAAATTCATGTATATGCAAGATGATTTTTCTGCAAGGTTGTTCTTATGTAAAGAAATATATTATGATGGTGATTATGTTTTAGGTTTATACCAAGGTTGGTCATTTAACTCTTTATTCAATGAATGAATATGAAAACAAGAGAGAAATATGCTCAAGTAATGCTAGTTTTCCCAGTTGGGTTTCTAGGGTAAAATCTTCGTGCACCGTGTGTTTGTCATTTACTTTATCTTAATATATACCTTATCTTTCTTGGTTGGTTTAGTGTGACTTCTTACTTCCTTGCAAAATGTAGGGAAAATATTTTCACCTTAAAAAATTAGATTTAGGTTAATTATTATTGAAGTATATTATTTTTATTATTAAAATGTACTATTGTTTCTTATAAATCATTTTTTTTTTTGAAAAAAATATATTTACATGTTTATGTGTATGTCCTTTCATAAGTGTGCAAGGTGCCAATCTAAAATTTGATTAGCTAGAGTATCTGTAATTTGATTTAATCTCCTAGGAACATGAAAATATGTAATATAATCATAGCTTCATTCTAAGAGACATACCCTAAGGAATCGTCGATGTAAAGTCAGATCAAGAACATGGTAGACTCTATTTAACTGAGACACAACCAGTTGAGCATCGAGATATACCCAGAGATGAGAGATACCAAATGACTGAGCATCACAAAGAAACTCAATAACTGCACTGTACTTGGCGACATTGTTTGTGGTGTCACCTAAGCATATACCTCCGGAAGATAATAATTGGCCTCGAGGTGTAAAAATTACCCAAGCTGTGGAGGCAAGCCTCCGAGTGTGCCAGCTAGCACCATCTGCGTACCCAATGAACACCTCGGGTTCATTTGAAATCTACCACAGTGATGAAAGATACATCAAAACGACATGTCCATAACACTAACAAAAAAACTAGAAACTAATAGTACAAAGACTATACATATGTTACAAAAAGTTACCCATGGTGACCTACCTATGAGTAATACTTCTTGAGGTAGAGTCCATTTCTAGGCTCTGCCAAAGCATTCCCTTCAAATTCAACCAGATGATAAGTGCCTTTCTTTAGAACCTCTTTTATGATGAAAGGTATGAACCACATGGGTTTGAATTTTCCTGCCCCCAGGGGGTCCTTATCTTGGTCATTTACCAGGACAAGGTTGCCTTTAGAAAAAATCCAAGGACGAACGGTCCTATCATATTGACACTTGACTTTATGTTTGTGAGCCTTGTTGGCTAGGGCCGCATAACGACGCTCCTCATTGAGTTGCTCAAGGTATAATAACTGCTCTTCAAGTGGAGAAGTGTCTGGCAATAATTGTACTACCAACTTTAGAGACGGGATCTGAAATTTGATAGGCAAGACTACCTCCAGCCCGTAAATGAGTTGGAAAGGTGAGAAACTAGTTGCAGTCTTAACAGACGTTCGTAAGCCCATAATGTCGAGTATAACATTAAATGCCAATTTGACTTGGTTTAGTTGATCGTTCGCTATAGAATGGTATTAAGAGTTTTATTCACAGCTTCCACCTGACCATTTGCTTGGGGGTAGTAGGGTGACGGATGTTCCTTCTGTAACCCAAGCTTTGACATTAACTCAGTCATCATCTGGTTTTGAAAGTGACTGCCATGGTCAGTGACAATCTCCTTCGGGATGCTGAAACTTTCTATTATTTGGTTGAATAAAAAGAGAGTTGCAGTCTCTCCATCATGTTTAAATGTTGGCATAGCTTCAACCCACTTTGTGAAGTAGTCTACGACTATGATGATGTAACGGTACCCCCTTGCTGAAGGAGGGTTGCATGTAGTGTAATCATCCCCCACTTGGTGAAGGGACCAACTGTGATGACAGGAAACATGGGAGTGGGATGTGCCCTCATATTCCAAGAGAAGATTTGGCATGGGTGGCACTTCTTGACCGATTCAATACAATATTGTATTAGTGTTGACCAGAAGTAACCAGCTCATAGAATCTTTTGGTCTTTTTCCAACCCAAACAAATGACCACCACAAGCTCTGGTATGGAAATCATTAAGCACAATAATTGCTTCTTCGTGAGCGAGACATCGATGCAGGATGCATTCTACACATCTCTGATACAATGTATCATTGAGTATGGGATAATTCTTAGCCTGATGGCGTATGTGTCGACACTCATCACGAGAAGAAGAGGTGGGGCACTTCAAAGTCTGGAAATAGATAAGTATATCTCAGTACCAGGGATCCGAAGAGGTGATACAAAACATATCTCCTCTAATATGCAACTCTTCGGGCACAAGATCACCTGACTCAACCGAAAGTTCTGAAATAAGTTCTGCGAAGACCAGTGACTTTTTGGATTTCGCTGAAACGAAATCTAAGTCAAACTCCTAGAGGACAACTATCCATCTACTGATCTTTCCTCCTATTACCCGTCATGTAAACATGTACTGAAATGGATTCACAACAGCAATGACGGTGGTCTTGCGAAACAGAACATAATGATGGAACCGTTGGACAGCATGGATTGTTGCTAACACAAGTTTTTCGATATGAGAATAATTGAGTTCTGGTCCTACGAGGCCTTGGCTCAGGTAATAGATCACATATTCTAAGAACAAGTCATCTTCCTGAACTAAGACCATGCCAATGGTTAACTCTGTTGTAGCCAGATATAATAAGAAATCCTTGTTATAGTTAGGTGGCCGGAGTAGAGGCGTAGTTGTGAGGGAATCTTTTAATTCCGTGAAAGAGCATTTAGCAACATCGTCCCAATAAAAAGGAATGTCTTTCTTAAATAAGTGCATAAATCCCTTGGTGATCTCGACATAGTTAGTGATGAAGCATATTAAAAAATTTGCCTTGCCCTGTAGACTCTGAAGTTGAAGGATTGTGCATGGGGGGGGGGGGGAACTGAATTATTTCCTCGACCTTGAGAGGATCGACCATGATCCCTATTATTGATACTATGAAACCTAACAAACATCTTGATTTTCCGCAAATGCTGCACTTGTTTGGATTCAAGCAAATCTGGAAGTAGCGACAATGCTCAAAGATAAGTCAGAGGTGTGTGGGATGATCTGTTCTCTTGTGAGATCGAGATGCTAAATCATCTAAATAAGCCTCGACTATATGCTTGAGGTCATGGAAAGAAAAAGACATGGCCCGTTGAAAGGTGGCTCTAGCATTTTTTAGACCAAAAGGCATCTTATGATATGCAAATGTACCCCATGGACAGATGAAAGTTGTTTTGTGATGGTCTTCGGGTTTGATTTGTATTTGGTTATACCTCGAAAAACCATCCATGAAAGAGAAGTCCTCACAACCCGCACATTCATCAATTATCTGGTCGATGAATGGTGTGGGAAAATTATCTTTGGGACATGCCCTGTTCAAATCATGGAAGTATGTACATACACGAATCGTGCCTTGTTTTTTATTGACCAGCATGGGGTTTGACACCCATTGGGTCAAATGGACAGGATAGATAAAATCGACTTTTAGCAGTTTCTCAAATTCAACCATAATGGTTGTTGCTTTCCTGGGGTTAACTGGACGAAGTTTCTACCGGACAGGCTTGGCATCTAGATAAGTTGTGATTTCATGTTCAACTATTTTTGGATTGATGCCTATCATTTACTCATAATACCATGCAAAAATGTCACGAAATTCTTTAAATAGATCTGTGTAGATTTGAATCTCTGCAGGGGAGCATTCAACTCCGATGAAAATATTCTCCATGATGCCATGGGTTCTAGAGATATTGATCGGTATGGTTTCAACGATGGTTTCCATATTACCCTCAGCATAAACATCGTGTATAGCTAAGGAATTAATAGGACAAGTCCTATCTCCAGTCATAGTCAAGGTGAATTCTCCGGCCTCGATTCTACTTAACTCTGGGAGGAAGTATGATCCATGATGAAGATCATCCCAGGGTTTGTCTAGACTAGTCATTTCTTCAATCACTTCTTCGTTAGAGGGTAAGACTAAGTCTAACGAATCGGTGTTAGCGAGAGAACCTTGAGCCCAAATAGGCTAGAGAAGTGGATCAAACTCTTGTGTAGGAGTTGGATCTGGGTTGGTTGAAGCTTGCTGGACTAAAGAGTACGCTACTTCAGCTATGGACAAGGGCATGGACATGCCCGGATGCCCTGTCCCCTCCATCGTAGTTGATGGGGAATGAAGTCTCCATGGATCGGTGAAGTAAGTCATGCGAAATGATGAAACTTGGAAAATATCAACCTTATGGTGGTCAGATATGAACTTGACATCGCCTTGAGGGGGCAGGTAATCGAGGGTACCCATCAAGATAGGCACAAACCAACCCCTACGTTGACGAAGCTTGGTTGAGGATTATCAATCATCGGGACCGCGGACACCCCCAATGAAGGGTCAGATCTGGAGAAAGACAATTGATCAATGGTCACAATCTAGTCCTCATGTGGAAACAACAAGACCCGAAAAAATGTAGCAACCACTGCTTGCATGGCATAATTCCAACTCCTTCCTAACAAAATATTGTAGTCAAGAGACGCATTCACTACCTCTACCTCAATGAACACTGTCTTCCCTCCCAATTGCATGGGAAAAGAGGGAATGATACCATGTGGTCGAAATGAATGACCTTCGAACACAGTGAGAAGAGTGGGCGACAGAGACAAAACAGGCTGGACAATGGCCTTCCAACATGCCAATGACATAATGCATGTCGAGGCACCCTCATCAACAACTGTGTGGAAAATATTTCAAGTAAAAATTTTCGTGGGGTGATCCACTACTATCTGAAACGCTACGTGGTAAGGAAGATGAGGTTTTAAGTCATTTGTATCTAGCATGATGGTACCTACATTACAAGTCTCAGTAGATCCTAGAGAGGTTAACAAAGCTTTCCTCTATGAAGGGAAGCTTTGGAGGACCTCAAAAGCGGACATTGCACAAGGGGTTTGAGACAAATCTTCCACCAAAGAATAGTTCTAGGTGGCTCTTGTGTTTGGGTTGTGAGAAGATTTTTCGAACGTGCCTTTTGGGATGAATGTCATTTTTTCTCCCAAAGTCTTCTCAATCTGTAGAGGAAGAGATGGGAGTTCGTCTTCTTTGCCCTTCTCAGAAGTGCTTGGTTTATTGTAGTCGTGCGCTCTAGTGGATATGAAAGCATCACCATTCATCATATATAAATTCGTGGATGTGGGATTGTTCACAGATGGAGAGGGTCCTTTACTGCCCCCTTTCGCGCTTATAGAGGCTTGGGTTAGGTTTTGTCCATGTTGAAATGGATTGGCTAACACAACAGGTTGTTGTTGTGTCATAAACTTTTGGGCCTCTGGAAGCTGGGGACATAGGTGGGTCAGGTGGTCTTCCATGCACAGGTTGCACGGATACCTCACCTTTTGTTTCTCAGTATTTCCCCCACCAGCATTACCAGTAGGGCTTCTTATCCCCCTTACCCCTCTTTTGTTGTTTTTTCTTTCCTTCAAGATGCTAGGTGGCCTTTGGATTTGTCAATTGCATGGTGTGTACATCCGACGTTTTAGTAGGGGGAGCAGCCAAAACAGTAGTTTGGCTGGCCACTATGTGTTGTATAGACAATTGTTGCAACTGATTCGTCAGTTTCTCAGCAGGCTTTGTTTGTGTTGAACCAAAAATACCATTGGCGTGTGGTCCAACTCTCTGTCTGGTTTTATCAAGTATTGAATGTGGCGCATATGGAAAGATCTCATATAATAAACCGGACTAAGAATAGATGAGCTCAAGCTGTTGAGCTCTCATGATGGTGTCTTCTTCGGAAAACACTCTTGAAGTCACAATGTCTTTCGATAATTATGGGACCAAAGACTTAAGGAACCACTTGAGCAGGAATGATGGTGGGACTGGTACCTTAATTAAACTCTTCTAGCGTCTCCATTCTCGGATGTGATCAGAGATATGGTCTGCTTTTGCTTGTGCGAAATTGGCCACCAATTCTGTTCCAGTGTCATATCTCAGCGGTAATTGGAAATGGTTTAGGAAGGTCATTGCCAATTTTCCAAAGGAAGAGTATCTTGAGCGGTCGAGCTCAATGTACCATTTCGTGGCACTCCCAATGAGAGTACGTTGAAACAATCACAACTATATGGAGTCATCTTTCAATGAGTTAGATGAGCACCAAAGGTGGAAGGTAGTCACATGATCACCTGGATCTTTGTTAGGATTGGCTACGAACTTTGGTATGTCCAAAGGCAACTTCGTCATCATAGGAGGCCAACGCGGATTGTGACAGATAGGGTCATTCAAAAACCTTGTCAAGTCTGGAAAATGCAAGGTTGCTAGGAAAGGTAGTTTGGGTTGCTGGTGATAACCTGGGAAAAAGGGACCTGGAGTTTGACTGGCACCAAGTTGCTAGGAAAATTTCGGTTGTTGGCTTGGGTTCTGGTAAAAACCATGGCCATAACCCATGTATGGATTTTGCGTGTGAGGAGACATCATCGACTAATTCCCAAAATAGGATGTAGATGGATGGGCATTCATTACATTTGGAGGAATTTGGGAAGGGTTTCCCCATACTGATCCCGTAGGGATGGGCATAGTACCTTGTCCGGGGTTCGATTGACTGTGGATAGAATTTCCCCAGATCGGCATTCCTGACGAAGGAACGGATCCCTGCCAAGAATTCCAAGGCCTTGATGTGGAAGAAGTTCCTAGGTTTGCCTCCTGTGCAAGAATAGTACCCTGCATAGGAATAGGTTGTTTGAAACCGGGGTTGCCCCCAGTCGGGAAAGTAGATGATGAGAAGGCATTGTTACCAAATTCACTAAAAAAAGAAAATGGTGTCGAACCTACTGGCATACTATGCAAAGGTGGTCCTTGACTCCCCACTCCAAATAAACTATGGTGTGCAGGTGGCCCGGCAGATGGTTGGTGCATACCACCGAGCAAAGGGGATGAAGGAGGTACATGACCTCCCCTGTAAGGAAAAGCGTTAAAAGGAGAAGCAGTGCCCCCCATGTGGCCTTGCAGAGGAGAGTTAGAGCTCCTTGCCCCCAGGCCTAAATTTTTTGAAGTGGAGTAGGAAAGTACAGGACTTGTACCTAAACTAGGCATCTCATATGAGAACGGAGGGCCTGTCTCACTTGGTGGAAAAGGGGTTATGGCCGCCACCATAGATGGTATTGGACCACTATGTGAGGTAGAGGCAGTCGAGACCATGGTGGCTTGGACTGGTGACAATGGGTTAGGAGGTGGAAACTCTCCTGTGGTGACAATCATAGAGGGAATTGAAGAATTCCTAGAAGGAGTAACAACATTTGTTTCCATTGCTGTGTGTGACACTGTCTGGCACTTGTAAGGGTGAATTAGTACAATGATGGGTGCCGAAATATCATTGGTTGAGGTTTCAGGTGGACCAAGAGCTTTCGATCCAAAGTCTAAAATAGTCGATTCCTATGGATGTTGGTCGGGCACAATTTCTTGTGACCTGGTCGCTTCAAAAGACCCTTGTTGGTCTAGCTTTCTCCTTAGTGGTGGTGGGGGTGGCTCCAGTGTAACCAGTGATAGGCCCTGAAGTCTTCGTGACCGACGGAGCTTGTGATCCTCCACTTTGTGAGAAGATCAAAGACACTCTAGGGATGTCTAATTGTTCAAAACACAACACACACTAAAAAGTCCCTACCAGATAAGACAAGCAAACACTAAACTAATTGGAAGAACAGATACAACAACCAACACTAGAGAAACTTACTAGTGCAAGTGTAACTCAAACACGGAAGCACCCTCTGGGTATACTCTGCAAAGTGTGGCCCGATGTCTATCCTAGGTACTGCAGCATACCCCCACAGTCACCTGTGTATGTCCCTAAAAAGATAGGCAACTAAGTTGCCAGTGCGCGAACAGTCACCAGGAGCGTATAATCAAAAGTCGGGTAGACCACAATGAACAGGGTATCGAGCCTGAAACCTGTCAAGGGTATCGAAATCAATTGGTCTGGAAAATAACTGAGGACCTCGAACGGATTCGAGACCCACGAAGCTCCATGTCAAATGCAATTGACGAAATCCCAAAACAAGCCCTCTATATGTGTTCTCCGCTACCTTTCCGCACGTGACCTCGTGTTTATCCCCTATGTTAGAGGGGGCTCCTGGATAACTTTCATGATACTAGACTTTGACACTCCCTAACTCAGACTCCAATGTTTGATTTTAATGGACTTGAAGAGTTTCCTCTCCAACCTAATTCAAGGCCCTAACCCTAAACTAGTTGGTTGACCCTACAAACATAAAAAGTCTAATGAATTTTAGATTTAGAGTTAATTTTTATGGTTTGTCTTACGTCAAAGGCTATGAAAGTGAAACTAGTGATGTTTGAAAGATGAAAGTAAAATAAATAGAAAGCTTGGAAACAAAAACTTTTCTTTAAACAACTTTTCAAACTTAAAATTTTTTTCTAAGATCTTTGAATAGCAAACTCAAAGCAGGATTTCACTCGACTATGAGCTACTTATGATCTAAGTAAATTGTCAAGAACTTATGAAAGCAAAGACTTTTCCCTGATTACTAATGCAAAACAACACTTTTTAACCAATCAAAGAAATAAAAGTTTTTTTTTTCTTTTTATTTAAATGCTCACAAAGCAAGAAAAGGAAAAATACCAACAAGTCAAAACTAAGAAAACTTTTGTCCTAATCACAGATCACAAAGATTCATGTCAAAAATCACACACAAGTAAATTTTTAAGAAATGGACTCTCACACTTGTCTAAAAACCCTATAAAAGAAAATTTTGAGGAAAAACTTCTACATGAAAAAGAAAGCTATTGATGTAATCAAGCCTAAGTTACTAGCCGCTATGAAAGAGACCCAAAAACCTAAAAGATATATCTCTTGTCAAAGGAAAGGATGATTGTCTCACCTTCAACAAAACTTCTCCTCAAGCACACCACTGACAGTTCAAAAGCAAGGGTGTGCACGTGAGATGTGTAAAGTCAGAGAGCATGTACATGCATGCTAGCCTTATACAAGCCACGTGTATCCCTGAAACTCTGAGACAAAAACAAAAAGCCAAGAAATCCAGCCCAGGCAGAGATTACTAGTACTGAAAACCAAAATCTCTTGAAGACTCAGACACTTACTTTAACAGAAAAAGAAAACAATTCAAGGAAAACTTCATAGAACAAACCAATCTGAGGTGAAACCTAAGCTACAAACTGCAAGCAACAAAGACTAGCAAGAGTTCCAGAAAACCCCTGAGAAGGACTGATTTTGATAGGGAAGAGGATGACTGCCTCTTTGGAAGAAATTTTCTGGAATCATACACACGACTGTCACCTCCTCAGCTAGCGTGTACATGTGGGCTATGAGAATTTAGGGTGCAGGTACACACGTGTAGACCTTTTACAGGCCGCGTGTACCTCTGTGGGTCTTGAAAAAATTACAGTCAAGCAAAGGAACAAAGATAACTAGTATGGAAGACCAGAATCTTTGTTAGCTCAGGCTTTTGTAGAAACTTTAAAAACAAGAAAATGAAACCAGTTCTTAAAAATACCCAAAAATATCCCCAGGAACCCTAGAGACTTCCCCAGTATGGTCGCCAATTCTGTTGTGAGTGGGAAATCTCTCTACAGACTAGCACTTAGGGTTAGATTATGCATGCAGAAAAGACCTAAAGATCTCTACTTTCTACCACCATCCCATACCTAATCCCCATTATTCTTAAGAAAATACATAGTTAAGTGAGCATACCTTATTATGAGCGTTTGATGTAGATCCTTCCTTACGCTTGATCGTTTCTTGATTGCATATCTCCTCCCAAGGCTAACCTACATTCACAAAAAACAAACAACAAACTCCGCATGCATTCTATATATAGACTAATGGGTTAGAGATTTGATAAACAAGTATAAAAAAAACCTCATATGGTGGGACGGGAAAAGTATCTCTTTATTATTAACTTCAACAAATCAACTTACAATGATGAAGTCGGTCGTTGCTCCATGAACCTCTTCCTGGGCTCCTCTTCTACTTTCCTCCAACTTCTTTTCTCTATCTTTCTCTTTGCATAAGGAAGCCTAAAGGGTTGGGACAAAGGGAATATGCAATTTGGTATAGTTTCTTTACTATGATTCTCCTCTTTTAAATGGGACCCCTAACCCTTCTTTTATAGGCTATAATAAGCTAGGTATTTGGATGAACCTTCGACCATGCATGGTCGGAAGGTTCAGTTAGCTCACCCAAAGTTGTGTGTTCCATTGACAACTTTCCTTTTTTCGTGCTTTTGTAGGTACACATGGGCTGTTTTGGGTCAGCTAGTATGTACCCACGTGCAGTAATAGAGTAGGGCGCGTGGGCCTTTATAAAAAGTGTTTTTAAGAATATTTGTTCAGCAGTGTTCTAGAAAAGAAGGAATCTGAGATGGCCTAATGCCAGGTAAGCTTGTATGGTGCAAATTAAAGTTATAACAGCTGGGACTAAACTCCACCTGGGTAAAGGGATTCCTAACTAGGCTAAAGGCTCATAGATAATAGGAAATACTTTGTCATAGGTGTCAACTCAAACTAATAGCCTACAGTCCCTCATTCCCCACATGTATGTCCCACCCAAGAAGTGTGCCCCTTCTTTGCTCAACAGTCATTCGGCTTCCCCACTTCCTTTCCGGGCTTCAGCAACAGGCCAGACAGGAAGTCTCAGAGCACTATAGCTACAGTTTAGCACCTTTAGGAAATCAATTCCCAACAATTCTCTCACCTAGAGAATTTCTCATGGGCCTGACAACCAGCCTCTTCAATATCCCACGGGCCTGACAACCCACTTCTTCAGTCCATCTCCCAAGCTAACCTGATACACCAACATAGAATCACTATGGATACAAGTTCAGGTACAGTAATGAAGGTACAAAAGATAGCTCAATGGTTGTATGCATGCTCATGGATGATTGATAGGATGACTGAATGATGGCCGGAATGATGGGAAGAATGATGGAAAATATGATGGAAATGAACTAAGTCCCAACAATATGTATGCATGTCCCCAACTTGACACTTTTCATGTTGGGAGCTACTTTGTCCCACTTGTCCACAACTTTAGAACTTAGGATAAAATAATTATCCATACTTTATATTTAAGAAATATTAATATAATATTCCTTTTTGGCTTAAGCTCCCTAGATTAGCCCTTTTTCCTTAACCTTTAGGCCCCTCCCTATCCCTAACCAATGGAGTTTAGTCCCCCATATATTTTATCATGGTCGGTCTACATGAAAAAATGAATTTTATATTATTTATGAGATATATACGAAAGTAGGTGCACTTCCCTTTAACATCTAGGCTCTCCGGCCTAATCAAAACATAAGAATCCTATCTTATAATAACTAGCTCACCAACCTATAAAACAGAGAATAATCACAAAGGCTCGTTGGCCTCACAATTGTGTGCACTTAAGATGTTGCGCATGGTATCCTGGAATGTGCACACTTCATCATTTTACTGTGTAGTACAAGCACGCACAATGCCATGAAATGTGCATACAAAATGATATCGAACAACTCACCAGCTTAACTACATTTTAATTTACATTACAATTGGGTTCAGACTAAGGGATATTACAGGTAACATGGAAAGCATTTCTATAATGATTCCAATCGACATCTCCAAAACCCCTGGCGTCATGGAGAATTTTTCGTCGGAGTGGATTTATCCCCCAAAGAGATTTGAACTTACATCGAGTTATTCAAGGATCTACGTGATGTTTTTTCCTGATATTATGAGGAGATGCTACGCATCGACCCACAAATTATCGAACATGAAATCATGACTTATCTTGATGCCAAACCATTCCGACAGAAGCTTCATCTAGTCAATCTTTGAAAAGCGATAGCAATCAAGGAAGAAGTAGAGAAACTGCTCAAAGTTGGTTTTATCTACCCTGTACAAGTGACAGAATGGGTGTCAAACCCGGTTCTGGTCAACAAGAAACAGGGCACGATTAACATTTGTATGGATTTCCGCAATTTGAACAATGCCTAACTGAAAGACAATTTCCCAACCCCATTTATCGATCAAATTGTTGATGAATGTGCAAGTTGAGAAGTATTTTTGTTCATGGACAGTTTTTCAGGATACAATCAGATTCAAATCAAACTTGAGGACCAGCATAAAACAAACTTTATTTTTCCTTGGGGTACCTTCGCATATAGAAAGATGCCTCTTGGCTTGAAGAATGTTGGAGCTACCTTTCAGCGGGCCATGTCGTTTGCTTTTCACGAACTCAAACACTTAGTCGAGGCGTACCTCGATGATCTAGAATCATGTTCTCATAAGAGATCTGATCATCCCATCCATCTATGACTAATCTTTGAGTGATGTCGTTACTATTGGATTTGCTTGAATCATAACAAGTGTAGTTTATGCGTGACATCATGTCATCTCTTAGGTTTCATTGTATTAACAATAGGGATCATGGTCAATCCTCTCAAGGTTGAGGTGATAATTCAATTTCTTCCCCCATACAAAATACCCCAGCTTCAGAGCTTACAGGGGAAAGTGAATTTTCATCGATGTTTTGTCTCTAATTATGCTAAGATCACTAAAGGGTTCATGCATATTTTGAAAAAAAGGGGTCCCATTTTTTGGGGATGAAGCCTCTCATTTCTCTTTTGAAGCGTTCAAATGTGCCCTGACGTCTTCCCCTCTACTTCGGCCTCCTGATTATAAAAAATATTTCTTGTTGTATTTGGCTATTGCGGAGTCGACCATTGGCATGGTCTTGGTTCAAGAAGATGACTTTCTCAAAGAGAATGTTATATATTATCTTAACCGAGGCCTGGTTGGACTAGAATTCAACTACTCTCATGTTGAGAAACTTGCTTTGGCAATTATCCCATGCTGTCCAACGGTTCTGTCACTATATTTTTCTTCGCAAAACCACCATCATTGTCTTCGTCAACCCTTTCCAATATGTGTTAACAGGATGGTTCATTTCTAGAAACATCAGTAGATGGATAGTTATCCTATGGGAGTTTTACGTAGATTTTGTTTCTGCGAAATCCAAAAAGTCATTGGTCTTTTCCAAACTAATTTCATAATTGTCGGTCAAGTCTAGTGATATCATTCCTGGAGAATCACCTATCAATGGAGATATTTTTATAATTGCATCTCTGGACCACTGGTATAGAGATATACATGTGTATCTCTAGAATATAAAGTTCCCTGCTTCTACTTCTCATGATGAGAGTTGATGAATTTGACTTCAGGTGTGAAACTATCTTATACTCGATGACACTTTGTATCGTTGAGGCATAGATTACATTCTTCGACGATATCTCACACATGAAGAAGTAGAGATCATTTTGAATGACTGTCACATCAGAGCATGTGGTGATCATTTTTATGGGTTGGAAACAACCCAAACGATTCTACGTGCAAGTTACTTTTAGCCCTCATTATTCAAGGATTGTGTGGAGGTGGTCAAGAAATGCCACCTGTGCTAGATCTTCTGTCCGAAGATGTGAGAAAACCCTACTCCTCTATTTCTAATCATTGTTGTTGGTCCTTTCACCAAGTGGTGGATTGACTTTACTACATTTCACCCAGCTTCAGCCAGGGTGCATTGTTACATGATCGTAGCAGTAGACTACTTCACAAAGTGGGTCGAAGTTATGCCAACGTTTAGAAATTATGGTGAAACCATGACTCTTTTCATATTTAATCAAATAGTAGCAAGGTTCAGTATCCTGAAAGAGATTGTCACTAGACATGGTAGTCACTTCTAGAATAAAATTATGATTGAGTTAACATCAAATCTTGGGTTCAAACAAGAACATTTGTCACCCTACTACCCACAATCAAATGGTCAATTTGAAGCTACGAATAAGTCTCTTAAGAATATTCTTTAGGGAATGATCAATTCTTCCAAGTTGAATTGGAATTTGATGTTGTATTCAACATTGTTCTCCTATCGAATGTCTTTGAAGAATGCCATCATTTTTTCACCTTTTAAACTCATATATGGGTTGGAAAGAGTGTTACCTATTGAATGTAAGATCCCTTCTTTAAAGTTTGTAGTGGAATTATTGTCAAACACTTCTCCACTTGAGGAACGCCTTCTATATCTCGAGCAACTTTATGAGAAACATCATGATGCAACCTTAGCTAATGAGGCTCATAAGAAATGGTTCAAGTGTTAGTATGATTGGTCTGTTTGCCCTCAAATTTTATCTGAAGGCAATCTTGTCATGGTCTATGATCAAGACAAAGATCCCCTAGGGGCACGCAAGTTCAAACCCATGTGGTTCGAACCGTTCATTTTGAAATAGGTCATAGAGAAGGGCGCTTACCGTCTGGTTTATTTTGAGGGAAATCCTTTAGTGAAGCCTAGAAATGGGCTCTACCTTAAGAAGTGTTTCTCGTAGGTTGGTCACTTAGGTGGCTTCTTGTATATATGTATAGTCTCTTATACATTTTTTGTCTTTTTTTTCTTGTGGTCGTGTAGTTATTTATGTCTTCTTTTTCACTGTGGCAGATGTCAAGTGAATCAGACATTTACTTTGGGTTCGTAGACGGTGCTAGATGACACACTCGGAGGCTTGCTTCCGTAGCTTATGTGATTTTCACATCTGGAGGCCAATTTCTATATTCTGAAGGAATTTGTGTATGCGATGCAACAAATAATGTTTCCGAGTAACTCAAACACGCCTTCGGGTTTACCTAGATGCTTAGCTGGTTGTGTTCCAGTTAAATGGGGTTTACCGCATTTATGATCCCACTCTAAACCGACAATTCCTTAAGGTACGTCTCTTAGAATGATCTTTTTATTACATTATGTATATCCATGTTCCTAGGAGATTTAATCATTTAATAGATACTCTAACTAGTCAAGTTATAGATTGGCATGTTTCTTACATATAAAAGGAAAAACACACACATACACATGTACATACATTTGTAAAAAATGTTATACGTAAAGAAATAAATATGTGTGTGTCTGTATATATATGTGTGTGTGTGTGTGTGTGTGTCCAAAAATAGTTTTATGAGTGCAAAAGTGGGCATGAAAGCCTCAAAATGTATTGGTCTACATCGTTGGGCTAACGCCCTCAAAAAATATATATAGTACAAAAAATGTCCTCAGCACATCAATTGTTTGACACTATTTAAGGTCGAGGCCTATTGGCCCTGCTATAATGAACGACAGAATTTGCAAGATGCCAGAACAGTTGAACCCAAGTCCGAGGCACCCCTACTACATGTGGCTGCATAGAGAGGGAAGATCCTTTATCTTGGCCATAGGAAACGCATGAGTGAGCATAGTGAGGTTTCACTCCACTCATAGTAAGACTCTATCAGCCTCTTTGGCTGGGGGTCCTCCCACAGGTGTTGGTCCTCCTCTCGTTGTTGGTCCTACCTCTAGTCGAGGACAACACCGAGTCTTGTTAAAGTCTTCCAGTTGAACAAACCCCACATCTGTACATAACAGATTCACAAGTCAGTACTCTACACACACATAAAAAGGATATATATGAAAATAAAAAATTTAATAAACTTAAAATATATATGTTACGTATCTCTCCTTTCTCCTCTCTAGGAGGCACAGGAATGTACAGATATCTGATGAAGTTGGTCCCTACATAGGGGTAATCCTCGATAATTGGGATCTAACATGCCTACTAGTCAGAAAAATTGTCATTGAAGGCCTCTATAGTCCTCCCTCAACCCTGTCTAGGCAATAATGTTTCCCACCTGCTCACTACTGGGAAGGAGGCTACATTCCCCCGTATTATCTCTCTAGGACTAAGACTGGGCACCCTCTCAAAGAAGGAGCATAGAATGGTATGAAACCCGAAGTTCTTGTTGGTACACCGAAAAAACTCTATGATTAGTGTCTTGATGCGTACAAGCATGGTGGTACTCTAGTAAAAACTGGTTTCCTCCAAACACTGAATGGCACAATGCATATGTTCACGTGAGGCCTGATGGAGTGTCTAGATCCAGTAATCCTCCTTATCAGAAGTAGGATCACTCATAAAGAGAGGTTGGTGATCTTGTGGATCATCACTTGAGAACCTACTTTCTTAGTGTCAGACTAATAGTACATGTTGATGTAATCCTTAATGTTGAACAGCCCCGAAGGAAAAGTCGTCAATTTGATCGGTTCCCCTCTTCTCGAGAAGCCAGTCAAAAAGTATATGTCCTCTATAATTGGGGTTAGTGATTGACCATCCAGCATAAAGGCCTTTGCATTGGGATGTCAATACTCCATGAGAGTATTGAGAAACCTTGGTTGTGCCCTCATAAATGGACACTAGAAGAACTTCTATAATCTGCATTGTTTCAGTGCGGAAATGGCCACAGGGTCCTCCTCGACAAAGATATCAAGCTCCTCATGCTCTCTCTCTCCCTCTAGTGAACATACATCCTGTCACATGAAAAAAGTGGAGAGGATTTAATGCTTTCTTTTATATTTTTTCAATGCAGAGGAGGGTGTACGCGGGTTATCTACTACATAGTCGCGTATGTACTCAGGTTGCTTATTATTCTATCCGAGTACATATTTGGGATGGACTTGGATAGCCCGTGTACACGCGGGAAGGCCCTTTTTACAAGAGTGTTCCCTTCCCAAAATCAAAATTAAACTAACAAGGAAGTATTGAAATACAATAATAGGTATTTTGTACTTACTTGGTCCAAATATAAGGTTGTTTCATCCACTGTAGCTCCCGAAATCCACTCTTTTAATGAAGGGGTTGTTTGAACTTTTGGTTAATTTCCAATTTGTAATGGTAAAAATGAGTTGTCCACCTCTATTTATAGAGTATTTTGTCCTTTTTTCCCCCTTTTTGGTCCTCTTTGTATTTTTTCTTGTCTTGGTGGTTACTCGAATTCGCATCTGAGTTATCTATTGGTCATTCTGGTACTTTTCTCCTTTCGGTTTGGTAATTATTTTTGGGATTGGTTACATTTTTGACATCCTTTGGTAAAAGTCATTTTTTCCAACTTTTGCATATAAGTTAGTATTTTATTCCCACTTTTTGCATCTCATTGCCTTTTCCTCTTTTCCATAGGATCGACCCCACTAAAGTGTGATACATAACCTTCTATGTTTCTCTATAAGTGTCATAATTAGGTGGTAGAGCCTACATTTACGTTAATGCCCTAGGTAGATCCTTTATTGCATTTTTGGCATCCATGCTGTCAGTTTTGAATATAGTCTTGGGAGTCCTTGATTAGTCCTATCATGATTACATATCTAAGCCTCATTATTCTTTCTAGTCATCATTCTTAGCCTTGCCCTTAGGACTCCCTAATGAGCACGCTTTGTTTTCTTTCAAGCTTGCTTTAAAATTTGAAAGAAACATCCAATGAGACTGTATTTATTCTTTTCGATCTCATCTAGATTACTTGAAAAAATTATACCCTTGCAGTCTTCTTTAATCCCTTTTCAGACTCTCTAAAAATGAAAAGACTGTTGAGCGATCTTGTTGCCCTTCATGCTCGCCAATCTCAAATTTGAAGGCACATCTGTCCCGCGATAGTTTACCCCTTTTTCAATCAAGATGGATAATTTTATGAATAAAGGTATGATCTAGGTACTCTGGTTCACTAGAAGAGAATTCTTAGGCATAAGTTTAACCCTTTTTCGAGCTTGAGGGACTAAATATTCAAAAAAGGAACATTCTCCTTGGTTTTGGTTTATCACCTTTTTCGGGCCTTGCAGATTACTTACAAAAAAGGAAACCCCCCGAAGTCCATAGTTAAGGTCTTTTAAAACTCCCTAAAATTGAAAAGATCATTGAGTGACCTTGTTCCTTCACACTTGTTAAATTGGTCCAGAAGAAAATCTACTTGGCATGAGTTTAACCCTTTTTCCATCTAGTAGATTATAGCAGAAAAAGGTATGCCTCGGGAGATTCATCTCGTTGAGAGAGTTCTCCTCAATTAATTTTATACTTTTTCAGGCTAAGGACACTAAACTCAAAAAAAGGTTGTGAGTCCATAGTTAAGCTCTTTTCAGAATCCTTAAAATTGAAAATATTGTTGAGTGACATTTTATTTGTCACACTTGTTAAAATGGTTTTGAAAAGACATATTTTCAGTGCAATTTTAACCCTTTTTCGAATAGATTAGACTAACTATTGTTGGTCACTATAATTGCTTATTTAACTAAACAATCAAGTGCTACATAGATTGTCAACCCAGGGAAGTTTGTTTATTTCAAAGGTAATCACACACTATATATGCTCAATCTCAAAAGCAACCTAGAGTTGTAGTAAAAATATATTATTCACACTTTTCCTTGAACAAACTGAAGTTCTAACTTGAATTACAGGAAAGCAATCTACCTATTGCAGAGTTCAATGTTTAAAGAAATAATTTTCCAAAGAATCATGGATTACATTAAGGAAATAACCAACTGGAAAAGAAATCCTTCAAGACACTGCAAAAGGAAAGACCAACTATTCTATAACCAGAGAAAATGACCCTATTCCCAAGCAGTAATCTTCAGCACCTGTTTTCGATCACCACACTTTTATGAACTCATTGCTAATTGAAATGATTGACACAAACTGAAGACTAACTACCTCTTAACAGAGAATAGGACCCTATTTCCCAAGAAGGAAACTTCAACACCTATTTCCGATTAGCACACTTTCATGAACTCATTACTAATTTGAAATGTTTGACACACACTGAAGACTAACTACCTCTTAACAGAGAACAGGACCCTATTTCCCAAGAAGGAAACTTCAGTACCTGTCCCTGATTATCAAGCTTTCATAAATTCACCAAACAAGATTGCTAACTAGAATGATTAACAGTTACCCAAGCATGAATCATATGAAAACAATGTAACAATCAGTAAAGCAAAGTTTTAGCAAGACAGAGTTCAGTAAAGTAGTGTTTCAGCAAAACAGAGTTCAATAAAGTAGTGTTTCAGCAAAACATAATTCACTCAAGGCATGAACAGAAATAACACTAACACACTATAAAGCTAATGGGTGAATCTTGTGAAGAAGGTGGGCCCTCCCTTCTCACAACATTCCCTTGAAATGAAAGGAACTAGAGAGAAATGCTCAAAACTGTCTTTTATTCATCTGTCAACTGTATCATATTACAATCTAAAGTAAAGCATGTCCTTCTCTGTAAAATCCTTTCTCAATTAAAACAAAAGATCCTCTCTAATGATGATTTCCTCTTATTTAAAGAGGAGAATCCCTTTGATACAATTTGATCAACAATTTATAGGTGTACATCTGATTCCTATTCTTAGTCAAATCGACTTTCTAAACTAGAATAGGATATCCTAGTCTCCCGCAACAGAATGCTATTACAAGTGTTGAGTGAGGTGTTGTTGTTGCGGATGGAGTAACAACTTCTTTATTTGTCTTCTTGTTACTGATGTTGTATGTTGTTTCAGTATCGCAAATCACGGGTTGTTTTAGCCACGGGATTTGCGTTCTGACTGTTTCCATAACTTGGTCTCAGGCAGCAGTGATGGTTAATGCTATCTCAAGCTCTGGCTGTTGTGGTCAATGTAACAGTTTTGTGTTGTTGTTTCAGCATCGTAGACCACTGACTGTGTAACAAATTCTTCTATGTGATTTGTTGTTTCAGCATTGTTGACCACGAACTGTGTAATAGCTTCTTCTGTGTGAGTTGTTGTTTCTGCATCGTAGACCATGGAGAGTGTAGCAACTTCTTCTGTGTGAGTTGTTATTTCAGCATCCCAAACCACAGAGAGTGTAGTAGTTTCTTCTATGTGAGTTGCTGTTTCATCATCGTAGTCCATAGACTATTTCAGCCATAGGGGTTGCATGCTTTAACTGTTTCAGCAACATGCCTCAATGCTAATCTGCAGTTCGAACTGTTTCAGCACTTATACATTTCTGATCAATGGTTAAGTATGAGAGTAATGTAAAATTATATGCAAAATGGATTAAACATATAGTAAAGAGAAGAGACGTTGTATACCTTTGGAAAGATAGGGTAAGGTGATAATGTGAGTTTAAATGTGAGTGAAACAAGGGTGTAAAGGTAGCAAAAAGTGTGAGCAAAAAGGTACATTGTATGGTCCTAACATCCCCCCCCAACTTAAAATGTTGCATGTCCTTAGGCAACTTCACTCTGAATCAAAATCGAAATACCGACTCTGAGTGTGCAAGTTACTCAAGAAGTAGTTGTGGAAGGTGATGTCTATTGGAGCTCTGAACCCTTGAATGCATTGTAACCTTTGCCAAGTTTTTGTTTCGACTTTTTTGGGCAACTTATAATGGACTTGATATTTATCTGCTGGCATCCAGAGGATAGGAAAATGAAACTGGTACCCTATCTAGCTTTCAACACATTTCTAAACACACTTGAAGTAGCTAGGTACCCTGGAAATTGCTATCTCAAGATTAGTAGGGATGAAGGGATTGTGTTCTTGTCTTTTCCCAGTAGATTGTTTCCAAAACATGTTATTTGCCTGTAGGGCAGAAATCTCTGTGGATTTAATGAAATGTTGACACTCCTGAAACACTGATGTATATAATTGTTGAATGTGTTGAGTCATCCCTGGTTTCTTTAAAAACTGATAATACTCTGTAACAAAGGTGGTTGCATTTTGTGGTTCTGGCCTTATCTAGAGAAGGCGATTATCCTCGTTATGCTTGGCATCTAGGAAGTCATCCTGCCATATAATCTGATTGTTGAGGAAGGAGGTGAGTGCCTGAATCTGGATGTCACTGATAAGAGGGTTAAGGTTAAGCTGTCGATTCTCAGGGATGGCCTCATTATGAAAATATGCCTCACAGAAGAGGTGTTGATCCATAGCATAGGCTTCTGCAAAGGTTTTGACAAAATCTGTTGGATTTAACATTGCATGGGGTCTTCCTTCTGTGATTGATTTGATCTTAAACCATGTAAGTCATTCCATGAGGAACAGAGAGTAAGTGCAGGATGGTTTCCTTGCAGCCAATAACTTTTGTGTCAAGTCAAATATCAGGAGCAATTTGTCTTTTAGTTCTTTATTCTGTTTCTTAAGGGCGTGAGATTCTTGGTGTGTTTTCTCCAAAGCTTCCCAATTTGAGTAGATATGATTTATCCAGATTTTTCTGTGTTCCTACAGGCTTTTGGTCTGTGTAATAGCAGACTCTTTTTTCCATTTCTCTATTATTGCCTGCTCATCCCATGGCTGAGTTTGTGTTTCAGCGTTGCAAGTAGTAGGTTGAGGTAGGGTTTGAGTGGATTTTTCCACAAAGGTGTGGGTATTGATCTGGCTGGGAGGGGTAGATTCATCAATAGGAAATGTTTGTACATATTTATTAACAAAAGAAGGGGTTTCAGATTCGACATTTTTTGCAGGCCAGGGCTCAGTCTTAATTTTGGAAAGTCCTGCTGGTTCTTGTGTAATAGCAGGGTGTTCTTCTTTGACTACAAAAGTCGAAGGTACAAGGGAAGCTCCTGGCATTGGAATTTGAGTTACTTTCTAGCCTGCTTGATAGTAGATGTCCCCACATTGACTGCACATATATTCTCTACACGGATTCTCTGTTGTAGTTCCCTCTGACATGGTCGCTATCCAAGCTAGGGTGTACAAATTAAGTTCCTTCTCATAGGCTTCCTTTTCCGTGGCTAGCTCTTGCTTGTAGGCTTCCAGTTCAAACTTTAGGAACTCATTTTCTTGTAAGACAAAGGCCATTGTTGGTTCTAGTTGAAGGGTGACCGGTTCTTATGTAGCAGTCATAGCCGCACTAGCTGGTTCTTGTGGAGCAGCTACAGGATCGACAGTTGATTCTTGTGTTTCAGCGTCTTGATGTAAAGAAAGTAATGTTGCAGCACCCTGGGCCTCTGATTCCTATGTCTCAATATCAATATCAGCAGTTGGTTCGTAGATGGTTCTTGTCTTTCAACTACTTGATGAGTAGTTGGTTCTTGTGTTTCAACTACTAAATTTGAAATGGATGATGTCGCAACCCACTGGGCCTCTGGTTCTTGTGTTTCAGTGCCCGTGGGTGGAATAGGCAAAGATTCTATCATTTGGGAAGTTGGAGGTGTACGGGGTATTAGTCGGATTGGTTGGGGGTTTAGGGCAGTGGCAGTAGTGGCTCCCCTTGTTCGTTTTCTTTGTAAAAAGGGTAGAAAGGAAGGAATTTTCTTTCGTTTATGTGGGGGCTTTTCCTCAATGATGGGACAGGGAGAATTGTCTGGTTCAGAATCATCACTAAGAATATGAAGGACAGGAGTGGATGATTCTGGTAAAATGTGGGACGGGCTTGGTATGGTAGGGGGGTTAATTGGATTGATTGGGTCTGTATGTGTACTGTTAGGTATTTCTAGAGAATATGGAGGGTTTTGTGGTTGTTGTTCCTGAATATTTTCAGGAATTTCAGCAGCTTCTTGGGGATCTATGGGTGGGTTGTTTAGTGGAGGGTTTTTTTGGGCAAAACCCTTTTGGATAAGAATTTGAACGAGACGGTGATGGGTGAGTGAAAGGGCAGGATATTTAGCCTTTTTACCATAGTGCGACATATTCTTAAGACAACCAAGCAGATAATAAGGAATGTTCACCAATCTAGCATGTCGTAAATGAGACAACAGGACAAAATCGTGCTGGTAGACTACCTAGTATCGGCCTTCGTAGGTAAGGTAGTGTTTGACGAATTTTGCAACTTCTGGCCATGAAAGCGGTTATGAGCTGAATCGAACACCCCAGCCTTTAGGTTCAATTTGTTCCTCTGTCAAGAGGAAATCTTGTTGGGCATTCAGGATGATATGTTTGCGGCTGAACACATGAATGTCATTGGTAGGGAGACCCGAAACCTGTGCTATATCCTCTTTTGTAACTGAAATCCAAACCCCTTGAACAATGGAATGATCTTCCTGGAGATTTCGAGCAAATTGCAGAACCTGTTGTTGATCAAACCCCTGGAGTCTCTAAAAATAACCGAGCCATCCTGCCTACAAAAATATTTGATAGGCTTTTGGATACAGTTCTAACAGGGCTGTCGTGGTGGGTTCGTACCGTATAACAGGGCCTCCCATATCTAACAACTCAGTGAAATACACCGTCAAAGTGTCGAGTAACAACTTATGTGCAGAGTGAGTTTTTCGGGTGAAAGCATGCAAATGGTGGTGAAACAAACAAAATGATGGTAAAAAGGAATGATGGTGGTTGATACGTGTGAAATGATGGTATAAAAGTTTGATATTTCCTCCCCCCCTTTCAAGTGAAGCTAATAATGATTTTACATGAGTGGTAATAATGAGTTGGAATCTTCTCATTAACTATAGCTTAATTGTATTTACATAAAATTTACATACCTCGCCTTTACCTTTTGATTCGTACTTCGAACAAAATATAATGCCTATCCATAATAGTTTTGCAGTGGCCGTGGCAGAGACTTTTGATTTGTTAGATGAATTGTATCAAGGATTTGTTGACTAGAAGGACAAAATGTAGTATGAGAGCGCAAAATCTTATTGATAGAAAATAACGAAAAGTTGGTGTTCCAGTCGTAGGAAGAACAAAGAGATGTTTGCTGAAGAGTGATGTTGCAGAGTACTACTAAAGAAGTGGTGTTTCAGCCATATAAAGAATAGAGAAATGTTTGTTGAAGAGTGATGTTGCAGAATATTGCTGAAGAAGTGGTGTTTCAGCCATAGAAAGAAGGGAGAAACAATTGTTGAACGATGTTGTTTCGTTAATGGGAAAATGTGAAAGGTTGCTGATAGTGGTGTTTCAGCAATGGGGAAAATGGTGAAAGGTTGCTGAACAGTGGTGTTTTAGCAATGGGGAAAATGGTGAAAGGTTGTTGAACATTGGTGTTTCAGCAATGGGGAAAATGGTGAAAGGTTTTTGAACAATGGTGTTTCAACAATGGGGAAAATGGTGAAAAGTTGTTGATAGTGGTGTTTCAGCAATGGGAAAAATGGTGAAAAGTTGTTGACAGTGGTGTTTCAGCAATGGGGAAAATGGTGAAGGGTTGTTGAACAGTGGTGTCTCAGCAATGGGGGGATTTTCTCTTCTTGAATTAAGATCGTCCTTCCTTAGTAGGCCTTTGCTTTGATCAAGAATCTGCAAAAATCAATTGTAACATGGTATTTCTTGACAAGGATTATTAGTAACGAAATCTAATCTAATACTAAAGAAATTAAATTAAAAGCATTAATTGCAATGAGGGGTAGGTGCCCCTTCTAAAAAGAGGTAATGAGAGTCTATCGCACATGTGGCTTTAAAATCTTCTTTGGAAATAGGGCATTTGTACAGACAGAGTCGATGACCATTTACAAGTAACGGTGTTTTAGAGTCATCGATTGTGAGGAGCCTTACTATTCCATTGGGGAAAATAGTGTCTACTTCGTAGGGTCCAAGCCATCTTGTACGTAGTTTCCCTTGAAATTCTTTAAACCGAGAGTCGTACAGTAGGGCCCAATTACCTTTTTGGAATTTCTTATGCTTGATAGTTTTGTCATGCCATTTTGATCTTTGTTGTTGAATCATAGTTGTCTGATGAATGACATCTAGTCTTTTTTCATCCAATTCATTAAGTTGTTGCAACCTAGCTATCTGTGCATCGGTCAAATCAAGGTTGACAGTTGAAGTAGTCCTTAAGGTTTTGATTTCAAATTCCACAGGAAAGACAACACTCTTTCCATAAACTAATTCATAGGGAGAGAATCAGGTAGTATTTCTCCAGGTAGTTCTGTAGGCCCATAATGCTTCAGGGAGTCTATGAGACCAATCCTTCCTGTTTTCCTTCACTGTTTTTGTGAGAATGGATTCTATTACTTTATTTGTGCTTTCCACCTATCCATTGGCTTGGGGGTGGTATGATGTAGTCATTCTATGTTGAATATGATATT
>JZKD02S1008833.1:148687-161966 GCA_000966675.3 Picea glauca
TGAACCATCTTAGTGCATTTCCTTTCAATGTTGTTGGAAATAGTTTTAATTTTTGAGCATTGGAAATGTAATCATAACTTATGCATAATATATCAAACTCAAAAAGGAATTCATCGGGATCCTCTGAAGACAAACCATGAAAGTTAGGTAGTGTTGAGAGTGGAATGTTCTTCATGGGGGCTACCCATATAGGAATATCACCAATAGGAAATCCTAATGTGGAAAAAGAGTTTTCATCATTTACCTCTCCTTCAGGACTTGCCTGTTCTTCATGATGCAATTATTCATTGTACTCATCCATGTTTTCTTCTGTTTGCTCCCCTACTATGCTTTCTCTGTCCTCAATGTTTCCTACTGGTTTCTAGAATGTCTCAGGACTCCAAACTTCTTTCCCCGTCTCAAAGTTTTCTTGAAATGAAGGTTGGGATTTTGGTTTTCGAGGGTTTGGTCATTGAGCATCAGATTCAAACTTTGATATAATCTCGTCAATATAAGTCTTTCTTCCTCCTCTTCCTCTGCCCCTACCACCTATAGGGTCAGTGTCTTTTGGGTCTCCGCGTCCTCTCATGCAATCTTTGTACTTGAAAAATAATAAGTGCTTTCGAAATCTATAATTACCTTCCCTGGTAATGGCGCCAAAATGTTGGTCACTATAATTGCTTATTTAACTAAACAATAAAGTGCTACATAAATTGTCAACCCAGGGAAGTCTGTTTATTTCAAAGGTAATCACGCACTATATATGCTCAATCGCAAAAGCAACCTAGAGTTGTAGTAAAAATATATTAATCACACTTTGCCTTGAACAAACTGAAGTTCTAACTTGAATTATAGGAAAGCATGATACCTATTGTAGAGTTCAATGTTTAAAGAAATAATTGTCCAAAGAATCTTGGATTACATTAAGGAAATAACCAACTGGAAAAGAAATCCTTCAAAACACTGCAAAAGGAAAGACCAACTATTCTATAACCAGAGAACAGGACCCTATTCCCAAGCAGGAATCTTCAGCACATGTTTCCAATCACCACACTTTTATGAACTCATTGCTAATTGAAATGATTGACACAAACTGAAGACTAACTACCTCTTAATAGAGAACAAGACCCTATTTCCCAAGCAGGAAACTTCAACACCTGTTTCGAATTAGCACACTTTCATGAACTAATTACTAATTTGAAATGATTTACACACACTGAAGACTAACTACCTCTTAACAGAGAACAGGACCCTATTTCCCAAGCAGGAAACTTCAACACCTGTCCCTGATTATCAATCTTTCATAAATTCACCAAACAGGATTGCTAACTAGAATGATTAACAGTTACCCAAGCATGAATCATATGAAAACAATGTAACAATCAGTAAAGCAGAGTTTCAACAAGACGGAGTTCAGTAAAGTAGTGTTTCATCAAAACAAAGTTCAATAAAGTAGTGTTTCATCATAACAGAATTTAATCAAGGCATGAATAGAAATAACACTAACACACTATAAAGCTAATGGGTGAATCTTGTGAAGAAGGTGGGCCCTCCCTTCTCACAAGATTCCCCTGAAACGAAAGGAACTAGAGAGAAATGCTCAGAACATTCTTTTATTCATCTGTCAATTGTATCATATTACAATCTGAAGTAAAGCACGTCCTTCTCTGTAAAATCCTTTCTCAGTTAAAACAAAAGATCCTCTCTAATGATGATTTCTTCTTATTTAAAAAGGAGAATCCCTTTGATACAATTTGATCAACAATTTATAGGTGTACATCTGAGTCCTATTCTTAGTCAGATCGACTTTCTAAACTGGAATAGGATATCCTAGTCTCCCGCAACATAATTCTATTACAAGTGTTGAGTGAGGTGTTGTTGTTGCGCCTGGAGTAACAACTTCTTTATTTGTCTTCTTGTTACTGTTGTTTTATGATGTTTCAGTATCACAAATCGTGGGCTGTTTCAGCCACGGGATTTGCGTTCTGACTATTTCAGCAACTTGGTCTCAGGCAGAAGCGATGGTTAATGCTAGCTCAAGGTGCGGCTGTTGTGGTCAATGAAACGGTTTTGTGTTGTTGTTTCAGCATCATAGACCACGGACTATGTAACATCTTCTTCTGTGTGATTTGTTGTTTCAGCATCATTGACCATGGACTGTGTAATAGCTTCTTCTGTGTGAGTTGATGTTTCAACATCGTAGACCATGGAGAGTGTAGCAGCTTCTTCTGTGTGAGTTGTTGTTTCAGCATCGCAGACCACGAAGAGTGTAGCAGCTTCTTCTGTGTGAGTTGTTGTTTCAGCATCGCAGACCACGAAGAGTGTAGCAGCTTCTTCTGTGTGAGTTGTTGTTTCATCATCGTAGTCCACAGACTGTTTCAGCCACAAGGGTTGCGTTCTTTAACTTTTTCAGCAACAGGCCTCAATGCTAATCTGAAGTTTGAACTATTTCATCACTTATACATTTCTGATCAATGGTTAAGTACGAGAGTAATGTAAAATTATATGCAAAACAGATTAAACATATAGTAAAGAGAAGAGACGTTGTATACCTTTGGAAAGATAGGTTAAGGTGATAATGTGAGTTTAAATTTGAGTGAAGCAAGGGTGTAAAGGTAGCAAAAAGTGTGAGAGAAAAGGTACATTGTATGGTCCTAACAACTACGAAAAAGGTACTCCCTGGATTCTTCTTTTTGCATTTTTTCAGACTCTCTAAATGTGAAAAAACTGTCGATATTACCTTCTATGGGCTCATAAAAATTTACATAGAATGGGTCTCACTGTGTCATGATTAATCACATTGCAGGTCTCACATTTGTGTCTTTGGCCTAATGTCAGATCCATGTTTCTCTCAACTAAACCTTTGAATCATTCCTTATATGCAAGTCTTGCAACAATTCTTGCCTCTATGACTTGAAACCTTGACCCATGGAGGAATTTTCCCTGAGTGTCTTTATCTTGCATATGTCTCCTTGTCCTGAGCATTAGTATGTTCCATGTGCTTGGAACTAGTTTTCTTGTCATGAAACTCATTACTCCTTTGTAACATAACATTATTTTATTCTTTTCCAAGATCTTTAAAAATTTTAAAAGACAAAAAAATCAAATATTCCAAAAAGAGGGGACGAGAAATATACATTATTTTTTTTTACAGAAAATATAGTCGCCCTTGGACAAAGCACATCCTTTTCTTTGTTTGTCAAGCATTCAGATATATTATGACCTTAGGAAGTTGTTCTCGCTACATAGAGTTGTTTCCTCCTCTGTTTGGTTACTCTTCCAAACATATGGAGAGTTTGTGTTGCCTCCTACATCACAAACTTATTTCAATGCCATGCTTCCTGAGTCTGATCATTTTTCATGATTTTGTCCAAGGGAAGTTTTACCCAACCTGGGTCGGCCTTTCTCTAGTTTGTCTCTTGATTTTCATGAGTCAGGCATCCCAAGAGTCCAGTCAAGTCTAGATTCGAAATCGACGAAGTTCTCTGCCTCATCATTGAGATCCTCCAATCTTTTCTCGATGGATTGTCTAAGACCCTAGAGTAGTGATTCTTACAGTCACATTATACTCCTACCTGAGTTTTTAAGATCTTGAATTTGTTGCTTGAGCTATGAAGACTTCATCTCCAGCCACAAGTGTCACTAGGTTCTTGAATATGCATACTCTACTTGTATATCTTCGACTAATTTTGAGATGTAGATCTGTTGTGTATTGCTCGTGGCTACACTTTATATAGTTTTATGACATGGATCTGTAGTGTATTTGATTGGCAGCCATGATTTACGTCATCCTGAGTATGGGTATGCCTGCCTTGGAGAGACAATTGTTGTTTTGTAGATGACACCTCCCGAACTCTGGTCTCGGGATCACTCGATTTCATGCATTCTCATTGGTGAAGATATTGTAATGTATTTCGGACATCAATCGCTCTTCTGACCTCATACATTAGGGGGCATATGTTATATCCCTAAACTACCCTACTCATGCATACATGGCATTGGCTTTCTTACTTGCATAATTTTCCAAATCACTATTGAGGAACTCTATTTAAAAAACCAATTTTTAGAGAATGTACACACCTTGTTGCACTACTTCCTACGTACATACACTTGTTGCATGCTAGAGAACCCCCATAACTACACTATTTTCACACTAAAAAACACGTGTATACCTCCAAAATTTGCAAAAATTAAAGAGTTGTAAGGAATTTAGTGGAATTTATGGGTTATTGGAGGTTTCCCAACCAATTCACCTTCTATAGCCCATCCCCCAACTGAATAACCATCCTTTTGGCATATAAAAGTTGGTCATTGGGTCTCATTCCACAACCAAGAATTAGAATAGTGAAACTATGCCCAATATCCCTTCCTTTCCTTTCTCATCCATTTGCAACCTTTTGTGAGTTATTGCCTCAGCATTCCCTCTCCAACCCCTTTTCTTCCATACAATCCATTCCCTTTGCTTTGAGGTGATCAATAGATTGTCAGAAAAGGCTTATTGAAGGTGCACTTGGAGCATTGTTAAGAGGAGACTTGACTAGGTTCACAGAGTGTCAGCCTGCAAGGATTGTAAGCTTCAATATTTTATTAATGAATAAAATAATCTCTTTTCCCTATCCCAAATGATGATGTTTTATGTATTTTCTTTTATTTATACATAACAATTTTTATCTAACCCTAATTTATGAATAGAAATAACATGCTTGTAGCCTTGTTTGCCTAGTTTTGTATGCAAGTCATCTTTGGGAGGAGACTTGCAGCCTTGGGAGCTATAGAGCTTGAGGAGATCATCACCAAGCATTGGATAAAAGGTATGGTTACTGATATTCTCTTCCACTGCTTTATGTTCATCTATTTTGGTATGTTTGGGGTAGTGTAGAAACTAGATTGACTGTTAGGGAGTCATTTTCTCTATCTATACTTTAAACCCTGATATAGTTATAGGGGGGTGTTCCTGCTAGCACTCAAGTTCTGAGAAGCTGGGACACCTTCAAAACTAGGTGAACAAGACTGAACAACTAGAAAAACAAGGAAGCCATGAGGCAAGTTCAAGCTTGAAATTTTCAGAAGCATACATGGGATACTGTAGAGAAAGTCATGTACATATGCGAGCTGACCTATAGATAGGTTATGTACATACACAAGATGTCTATGTAACATAACGTGTATCTATGGTAAAATCTTGGTAAAGAAGGATATGCATATGAGAGCAACATGATTTGATAATATAACTTTGTTTTGCACGGTTTGACATGGTTTGTTGTAGGTTTTCATGATTATATGGTTGCATAATGTATGTATGGTTATGACATATGGTTGAGTGTTGAATCATATGCTTGATCCCTATCCTGGATGGATGATACTAACTCTAGAGTATGGATTGAGGCTTTTTCTAATAAGGAACAATGTTTTTTATGACAGTGAAGTTATATCACTTTGGTTATGAGATATATCATGATGATGTGATATATCATTGATCTATTGAGGCACACTTTTGGTACATTTTTAGAGATACTATTGGATGCTTAGTATTTTTTGTAGTGAATGGTGGTTGAGGAAAATTTGTTATGGTACATATGTGAGCTCCATTGATATATCTTATGATGTAATTGTTGGATGTTTTTGGTACATTCATTTGGCATGTGGTTGAGCTACATATTGGGACATGTAGTTGATGAAATGATTATGTTGTACATAACTGATGAGTCATATATTGATCTATAATTGATGCATGATTGATACATTCTTGGTATATTAGGTAAGGCATACATATATGGGAACAGATCTTGACTGTGGTTCATCTTGTTGAAGTTTGGTGCATGATTGATGCACTTGTAGAGTGCAGATGATTGTGGGTGATGGTACTTGGTTAAAGTACATCATTGGTATTAATTGTTTAGCATACACTTTGATACATGATGTATGGGATAGTCGAGACACTTGTTGTGGTTCTTGGTCGGTACATTATTTGAGGCTTGATGGTTGAGATACACATCTTGACACATGGTTTGTGGCACTTGGTTTATGATAGAGGCATATAATGTGTGATATGACACTTGGTTGAGGCACACAGTTGGCATGTTGATGATGTTATTGGTACATTGATAGAGGAACTTGTTGATGATCTTGATATATGCTTGGTACATAGTTGGCACATGTTATTGAAATATGGTTGATACACTCCATTGATGATATATTGTGATATATTGTATGGTATTGATGTACATGGTTGATGTACATGAGTGTTGTGTATGGTTGGAACAAATTATGGCACATGATGTGCATGGTTGATGTTTTGTTCATGATTCTCTATTCAATGTTGACATATCGCTTCACAGAGTATGGCATGGAACGAGTCTGATGCATGGATAGGTACAAGGATTGTCATAGGAAGAGAAGATCATTCTTGAGTAGTTGTTTCATGTTCTGGTTCAGTAGTAGCATTTGCAGCAGAAGAAAATTGCAGTATAAACATATTTTCCATCTTGCAGAGAAGATAGGGGGAGACATACCCAAAAGGGGAGTCATTCTTATTCCCGTGATTCTAGGAGGAGAGATTCATTAGATGCTATAGAGATATATGCTTGGAGAGTTATATTCTTGGAGAGAGAGCACAAAGGCATGTTTCCAATGGGAACGATGGTCACAGGGGGAGCATGAGTGATATGTCTTCAGCATTACATCAAAGTGATATCCCTTGTTAAATTGGGGAGACATTATTTAGAGGAAGAAAAAAGGAATCCAGATGGGGGGAGAAGCCCCAAGGAGAGTTCAGGCAGGGGGAGCAGCCCCAAGGAAAGAACTATCATTTTCCATTGATGTCAAAGGGGGAGAGATAGTCACATTGATGCGATTGAGATGACTATTTATGAAGATCAATGCCATGTCTACATGTTTCCATCAATGATTGGTGTTGACATCAATGTTGGTATTGCCATCAATTCCAAAGGGGGATATTGTTACATTATGTTGTCATTGATGTCAAAGAGTTTATGTCTTGTCATATTATCATTGATGTATTGATTGATGAGCTATTTTTTCAAAGGGTTGATGTCGAGTGGTTTCATAATGATGTGTTGTTATTAAAGGGAGTTATATCATTGATGTCATGTCATGATTGACAGGAAGAAACAAATGGATAAACTCCAAAGTGGTCCCCTTATGGTGAAATCCCTCATGGGAAGATGCTTTGTGAAGTCCAAATGATTAGGTGGTTAAGTATCCCAACAATGTGGTTAGAGAACCCTAGTGTGATTGAGGAATAATGTAATGAAGATCAGTGAATTTGTAGAAGAAACTATTCCAGATAGATAGTATATGTCATGGAGTTTCTGGTGATATGTGTAATGTCACATAAATCATCACGATTAGAACCGCATAATCATGACAACAGAATCACGACAACTTATGGTATTTGGTTTATGGAGAGTATGGTGTATTCCTAGAGGTATATTGTTGGTTATCTTGGTGATATTGTTGAGATTTGTCTTGGTGATTGATCTTGGTGAGTACATATGATTTGGACGATGATATTGATGTGACAGGTTGTGTGGTGCATAGGTAATGCACCTGTGTTGGTATAGAATGTTGGTACAGTTTTGACAAATTGCTTTATGTCTACAAGATGGGTATTGTACTTGAGGGTTGGATTCCTCTTCTAAGTTGGTGCTGATATTTGCAGGATGATTCTTTCATTTAGAGTTGGTTCTCTTGTGGAGTTTTTTCTCTATTCAATTGTTGCTGGAAAAAAAAAACCCAAGGATTGTAGTCTATAATATAAAATAAAATTGTACATATATCTTGTGTTCCTTGTATTCTTCATGATGATGGTTTATTGATGATGTTTTCTGCTGAGATATGATTACATACAACTTGTTATAAATGAAAGTAATGGATGATGAGTAAATGATGATTGTTATCTAAGGTGTTTTGTAAAGGAGTAAGAAGATCCCTACATTGATTCACCCCCCTCTCAGTGTGGTTGGTGTGTCCAACACTGTCCTGTTTGTATGTGAGCTTACCTTAGAATAATTTTGTTCCTTATATGCCTTGGGTTGAACCTCAATGAAATCATGAGGGTGTTCATTAGGATGGTGAGTGTGGGATGCCACTGAATGGGAGAAATCATGGGATGACTTAGATTTAGTAGCAATTTGTTTACCTTTACTTGACTTTATCTCAAGAATAGTTGTATTGAGCTTTCGGCTTGAATGATAAGAGTGATCATGGGATGCAATAGAGCCAATTTGTTGGAGATATTTCTTAAGTGGAGGAGGAGGTAATAGTAATGACACTGTGGGACAACCTGATAATGAACTAGAGGAGATTAAACAACACCACACCAACCATCATTAACTAGGAATTATGGTTGCAAGGACACATGATATGGGACGTGAAAATTTGAAATTCTTGGATGAGGTTGATATGGAGGTCTCTCAGTTTGGGGATGTGGATGGAAGGCCATTTGGCCTTCTAGGTTGAGGAAACCAGTTTGCAGCAGCTAGTTGAATTATTCAGAATCAACATCATAATGTAATGAGAACCTCGATATTTTGTTACCCCTTTGCCAACAATTAATCTGTCCTCTACCTCTATTTCTTCCTCTTCCATGACTTCCCCTACTGAAGAAACTCATTTCCTAAAATCAAACTTAGATCAGCATATGAAACAAGAAGACTAATTAAACATCAAATTACTTTAACTAATAATAATTTAAAACATTGGCTCTGATTAGTCAACACACAAGCATGCATGCAATCATCAATCCAATTACTATGTATATATCATCCACAACTGAATTTCTTGATCTCTATTTCAAAATTATCACCACTTAGAACAAGGACAATAAATGATATATGGGATTTGATAGGATTGTATTGAGCGAAAAATGATTTTATGAAAAGGGAATAAACAAATATTTTTCTTTTCCATAATCAATTCATAAAATTCAATCATCTAAAATCAATCATTATAAGCATATTATCATCAAATAATGTGTATTTGTCAACCAACAAAAACTCATTGTTCCACACTTAAAGCTTGTTCCTTATCAATTTTTATTTTAATTTGACCTTCTACATAATGACCTCCTTTGTTTATTAATATAAAACCAAAACATGGAAACCGAATGAATTGGGCCATGAGAGGATTTTTAATTTGCGAAAAGTGGGATTATGGAAGGGAAATGAAATGATCAATGTTCTTCCATAATGCAGGTAATTCACCATACCAACCTCAAATATCATTAACCCATACAATCAAATATAAGACCTTTGTTCACCATCAAAATGAATTCATGTAGTTTCTTACATCATAATCATTTTGTAGCTACACTTATCTTATTTGTTTGAAAATTTTTAATAAATATCCAAGTTAAATATATTCAAAGGCCTATACACATGGATTTGAAAGTTCAACAAAGTTTATTGAGAGTATCATTCATTATTCATCACCTTGTACTCTATCTATTTGTAGCGTATTTGTTTACAGGTTTCAAAATACAATAAGAAAAATCAAAGCAATGGTGACAATCGACTTGAGTTGAGAGTGAAGAGGGTTTTATGAAACTCAAAACCAACAATTTTTTCCCACATCAAATGCCCGTCAAAAATATACATTTATGCATATGCAATATATCTTAACAATCCCAAAAAACTTATCTTTGAAATCATATATAGTAGGAATCAAAATGTATGTCGAACTAACAATTTTGGGTTGAGTGCAAGCCAACAAAAATATCTTTTAAAACCATTTGAAAGCATACAGATGTAACAACCCTGCTTAAATAGATGTATAGGATTATTAATTATAATTAATTTAATAATCTAACTGTCCTAAAAAGTTAGCTAAACAATAATTACTTCTTCAATAATATTAACTAATTAGTTATTATTTATTACTTGTTCATGTCTGTCAAGGATTAATTAATTATTAATTGACTCATTAACTAATTGAGTAAAGAATTAAAAGGGGTTAATAAGTTTAATTTGTTAAAGACTTACGTACATGGGAAGGGATAAGACATTGAACATAAAGGGATAAGATATTAATTATAAAGGGATAAGATATTAATTATAATGGGATAAGTTAATAAATGTGTAGGTAAGGAAGTAAATGAGGAAAGGGCGGTGAAGGAGGATATGAGGGGAGGAGGTTTACGAAGGAGGGATTACCATTCTACGGGGAATTTTTGGAGGTTTCTCTTGGATTGAACAAAGGAGAGTTTGAGTTCTGTAGTCGAGAAGGGTTAGTACAGGGGGCACCGGTTTGTTGGGGGTTTTGGGCACGGGGGCTAGGATATCCATATGGTATCCTGGAGCTAGGTAGTTATCCTAGTTGGCAGGGTGGATACTCGGTTTTGGGTAGAGTTGGTCCGTGGATTCAAGCTGGGCAAGGCAGCAGCAGGAAGGTCAAAAAGACAAATGGAAAATGGAGGGTTAGCATCAAACCCAGGTATTTTAAATTACGTATTTGTTTATTCTTTTATGAATTTTATTATTCATTGATCAATTTATATGCGTATGTGCTGAATTTATAAGAAATTATCGAGTTTCATAAATCAAGTAGAAGTTATTGTTTTGTTTGATTAATTATTTGACGTTAAATTTATTCAGCTACTACACATGGTATCAGAGCATCTTAGTTTGAAATCTGGCCCTATGGGCCAAGTTCCCAGCTCCAACTCCAGCTCCGCCTAACCTAAAAACCAAACACAGAAATTTTAACACAAATATAAATATAAAAGAAATACATATTGAAAATGTAAAAACAAATTTACCAAAGTAAAACAAGGGAAATATGAATACCCAATAAACTTACTACTTCTCAATCGATCATGTGTTGAGATAAGCGCCACTTTTCACACTGACTGTTAGTTATCCTGAATCAAAAATCTTACTGAAATTTTCAAGTAACAATACTCAGTCCAAATATTGCTAGTGTTGTCCCTAACCAAACCTGGTATCCATGATGGTGCAATTTTGAAAAATACATGCTTTTGAAACCCAGAAAATGAATATTTAGGAGTTAAACTCTGTGGCTAATCTGTCTTCAACGATGAAGTAGTGGACATCCCCATCTCCACGACCTTCGAAATGAACGCAATGTTCTTAATAAAAAGAGGCCATCAATCAAACCAACGGATCACGTTCCAAAAAATAGCGAATAAATCCATCTGTGTTAGACGTGCGTCGCCCTTCTCCTCCTTCTAGAATCTGTGATATTGATTTAAAACACGCCTGTCCTAGGGATGTCAATGATGTACCTCATATATACATGGAATAGAGAAACAAAGTATCAACACCGGTTTTTTTTACCTGTTACCTATTTTTTTTCTTTCTAACGCCATACGCCAGTACAATACATAAACAATTTAAACTTTGACAGCAAAATCTCGAGGCTGTTACGCATATCAATGTAATATCTATGCCCATGGTACCTCACATGTGACCATTGCATGGTATTACTATGTTTCGGACATGGCACTTATTTGTGGGTTAAGAAAATCTCTAAAGAGGAACAGAATGGATCGGCTGAAGGAACAGATAATCATATTTTTTGCATATACCTTAGAAATGCGTATAGTCAAACAAAGAATAATAAATTTGTAAAAATGCCTCGCAGATGAGGATTCTTATGGACTTAGGATGCCAACCAATCCTGTCAAACACCAATATCATGGGGTGGCATGAAATATAAATGAACACTTTACTAAAACAATAATCAGTTCATTTTCATTATTATAAACTAGGGCATGAAATTGGCACTAATCCTTAACTTCATCGCCATCAAAAGCATGCCCACATTCATATATTTAGTAATTACCTGAAATTTTACAGAGATGAATCAACAAAATTTCCATGCCTGACCATAACTGATCAAGCTCACACACAAATAGAATTACTTTTAGATTGGGAAAAATCCTATTGTTACTATTTCTCGTTCGATGCTATATTTATTTAAAGAAAAGGTTTATGAACCATTCGTTTCAGGTACATTTATGTTTTGGGCACCATCAAATGAAAAAACAAAATAAGAAGCATGAAATTATAGAAAAGAAACCTTTACAGCCCAATTAGTTTAAGCAGAAAAACATGAAACCGAAAAAAAAAACTTGCACTGCACTCAAATAATTTCCATCCGATTGGGAAAACTTCACTATTTTTATGCATAAAAATAGACTATACAACTACAGAAAGGGAAGTATAATGGCAGATGGCAAGTTAATGGAGGAAAACCTGGAGTTGGAGAAGTCATAGAGTCTGCTGGTATTAGAGAAGATAATGATGCCCACCTCGGCATCGCATAAGACGGAAAGCTCCTGTGCCTTTTTTAGCAACCCCATCCGCCGCTTCGAGAATGTCACCTGCCTGTTGCTTGTACTCTCTATTTTCTTCAGCTCTATCTTCCCCCACCCCATGATCTCTCTCGACTGATTTTTCAACACAATCCACTCCAGTACAAAATTTGTGTATTGCAATTTAGGTTTTGAGTTCAAAGAAGAGACTGTTCTTCTAGGGTTGCAGCAATGGCGATGGAAGTGGTGAGTTAAGGGAAATAACGGATGAGAAGAAATCAAACAGGAATGCAAATACGTGCTCTATCACTTCATTAGGGAACGAGCTCATCCTTCTCACCACCATAATAATAATTGCAATCCTAATAATAACAAATATACCTCATGCATACACCGCTTAGATTTCAGACCCCATGGCTGATTTTGGAGCTATAGGGAAAAACTAAAACATCCTACGTACCTTCAAATGCATCAAAGCCCACAAAAATTAAAAACAAACAAAACAAATCCCAAACGAAAATGATCGCAGATTACCCCAAAAAAATCTCCAGAAGGTATCTAGTTGTATCTCTGTATATATGTACTGCGGTATGGGTAATGGATACTTACCTGGCAGTGGCTTGGTATCTTATAACTAAATTGTGAGGATTTGAAGGAATGTCTTGATCACTAACAACCAGACCAACACCAGGGCCAAGAGCAGAGGGACAAAGAAGAGGCGAGAGGTGGCAGAGGAAAGAAGCGGAAGTGAAGGAGCATCAGGGTTAAGGAAGAGCTTAGGTTCTAGTACCGAGAGTCGAGGCCAGGCACATGGGCCTCATGCCAGAAGCCCGACCTTAAAGGCTACCAGCGAATTCCACAGAGCACATTAAACTCTCGCCAAACTGAAAGTAAGTTTTTTTTTTAGAATAATTATATTATTATATTATTTTTAGTAATATTAATGTTTAGTTTTAATAATTTATTTAAAAGTATTAATACGCTTGTGTAAATTTAAATTATTTA
>JZKD02S1008833.1:185793-200704 GCA_000966675.3 Picea glauca
AAATGACCTGGCCACCTCGAAGTTCAGAACTGGACCATTATTGGCCAATCTAGGATTTCCACATGGCAGCCTGTGATTGGTCAACCTCACACCATATTGTATGGTAACTACCACAAGGAATTTGTTGGTAGTGCCACATCACTTCTGTGTCATTGCCACGTCAATGTATGAATGTTGATTGTACCTGCCACATGTCACATGACACATCATCATACAAATTCCACATCATCATATGAATGCCACATCATCATATGGATGCCACATCAGTCGTATGAATGGAATGTGGCATTTTTTTTTGGTCCACATAAACCGCTAAAAATGCCAAAAATGAGTGACACATGGCAGCCTCTTGTGCTACCATGTCACTCTACTGATGTCAACATGACATCATTCTATGACCTGTATGGACAGACCACATGGCATCCTATGGGCCTACCACGTGGCACCCTTGCTTTGAATTTTGACCTTTGACCAAAATTTGACCAGCCATAACGTCTTCATATGAACTATGTTTGAGGCGATGTTTTCACTGTTGGAAAGCTATCACCGAGCTCTATGCAATGAAGTAGTTTTCAAAAGAATTTGAGAAGATTGTTTTTTGAGCATTTTGGATCGTCTTGGAACACTTTTTTGAGCATTTTGGATCCTCCTAGATCATGCTCAATGCACATCCTTTTTAGATATCAAACATATGAAGAACTCATATTTATATTTACAAGTATTACAACATTACAAAGGCTCGGAGTGAGATCGACCCAAAACAACTCAATGGACCTTCTATGTGATTTTCTAACTCTCTAATAATCTAACTCTATCTCTGATGTCACTGCGTCCTTTTATATATTTTGTATTCTCAAGAGCTCTATCTCTTTCTACTATGCTCCACTTGTTCTACTGAAAAACTACCTTGCATGCTTATGGAAGCTGCCTACAGTCCACGTAGCCTTCTAGAATCAAGGAAATATTAACTACCTCACTAGCTCATCTTTTTTCAGCTCCATTGATCGCTTGTGTTGTTGACCGTAATCATTTGAGAATATTTCCTAATGATTCATTTCTTGATTCTGGCATGCAACTTCTTTATTTCCAACGCTACTGACAAAACACAGACATGCGTTCATATTTCATATCTTGGACTTGGTGCGCATTATCAAAACTCAGTTTGTTTCTCACTCCTTTGCCTTATTTTCACATTTAGATTAAGTGAGTGAAAAACTGGAATGAGAGCGTACAAAACTTGGAATGACCACGCACAACTTCATTTGTGCACACACGCAAGATTAACCCAAAACTTTGGTTGTCAATAGACCCCTGCCACTATTACCTGGATCATCCTAAAGCCAATGGCTTCATGGAATTATCATCATAATGGATGGGACAGTGATTTTTAGTTCCTACAAGAACTCCTTAAAGAGGTGCTCGAGCTCATTAATGTATCCCTAGAGATCCTGCATGAGTTGAACACTGGCCTCATCTTTAACTGTTGTGACCTGAGAAGTTGCTAAGTCAATTGTATTGATTTTTTCAATGAGAGGGTTGACAACAACCTATACATTGGAAATTTGTGTAAACAAGAACAAGGATATATCAATCACAGAAGTGATAATGTTTTCCATACTCTATTGCTCAACTTGAGATGCAATGATCTCCTTTGTTTCTATTGCAATTATGAGCATCACAGTGGCTTGCTCACCGGGAGGCAAGGAACCCAAGTCATGTTTTTGTTGTGTGACCTCAGCCTCAACTTCTCTAACCCTATAATGGATAACAATTATCTCTATGGGACTCTATAAATGATCCCACAAGTTAAATATTTGAGTGACCAACATTGATAAATCTCGTGCATGTTTTCATCACTCCTGGATGGTTTCTTCAGCATGGGACATTTGCCTATATAGTTTTGTTCCTCTGATGTTACTTGTTGAATTCATGTACGAAGTTCGATATTCTTGGATTTTAGGACGTGAATGCGCTTGATGATTGCTTTCATTTTCTATAGGGCCAGAAGTTTCGACTGCACCTGTTCATGCTGGTAAAACTAGGAATAGGCCTCGTTAAGAACAATGACCATTTCAATGTGATTGACAAGGATGACTGCATATTGGCCATGAGTTTATGTATGTGCACCCACTTCAACATTGTGTAAGTCCTGTAAATTTTCTCGGACCTCTTCAACTTCTTGATGCACGCAGGATTCCTGTTGTAATTGGGATCTCGTGGCAACATAACTAGAAATTTCTTATTCATATTGAAGGAATAGTTGGGTCTTCTCACAGATGATATTTTGGTGGGGTTCCCCTAACTTGTGGAGCATTGTAGTGAGAAAGATCCATATTTCAGTTGTAGGTACCTGGGACAAGTCAAGTTCAGTCCTGGACGAGACCGAAGGGAACATTGTGACTAGATCAAAACTCAACACTCTACATTGAATAGCTCCTAGAACATTGATGGATGGATTAGCTGAGGGTGGATATTCTGGTAGGTAGGGAAAAGTGAATTTTTGGCCCATAATATGCATATTCTACATCATGTCATTTTGGGAGGCTTTCTATCTACCCAAGGTGATGCTCATACCTTTTGAAGATGTGGGTCGGGATGCATACTCTCTCAGTGAAAGCATTGATCAACTATGAGTACCATTGATGGAAGGATTTATAAATTGTAGTGTGTTCCTCTACATTCTTGGAATTTTGGAGTAATAAGAACTAGGGAGTGAGAAATGGCGGGGCAGTGTCCATGTTGATTTCAAAGCTGGGGGTGACCACCATAGTACCATACCTAGTAATAGAAGGACCCAATTGTAATGAAATTCCTTCCCCTCATCCTGAGATTTCAAATAGTCAGTGATGAAATCTTTGAATAAGTAAGGGGCCCAAGCCATTGGAATCTCATCAACACAACACTCTTCCATGAAAATGACCTCAATGATGCATTCATCCTTTTGGAATTTGCAAATAATTTTTCATTCAAGTAATTGGGTAGAAAACCTTATAGTTGAATTGTTAATTTTAGGGATTACAACACCGTGCTTGCCCCTCTATGTGTCATATTTAGAATAGACTTCCTTCTGTAGTCCATCCTTTTCCTTGAGACTATTCGTCATATCTTCGTCAAAAGTGGGTTGACCAAAGACCCTATGTATAATGGTCTAGTCAATAAGATATTGTTGGTCTAGCTAAAGGTATCCTCCATGCACTCTGGTGAGGAGGAAATGAACACACAAATGAATGTCCTGGGATCAACAAAAATGTGTACATTTAAGGAGGGACAAGATTCTCAATTTCTTTAAGGGTCTTGTCCACTCCTACATCACCATTTTGATAGTTCCATCTTCGCGTTCAATGACCTCTATGTATTTGTTGACCTGAAGTTCGAGGAAATTATGGGGTTCCTAGATGTTATAATTGACACACTTGAGTAGGGACACCTTTCTAAGTGTAGGGCCTTCGAATGGGACTTTTCATATTAGCATTGGATCATGAAGAAATTGTTCTTTCATGGGCTTATCCTTTGGTTGTGCCTTAGGTTTGATCGATGATTCCATATTAGGAATGGTGGAAAGGAGGTTGGACTATTATAGGATGAATGCGATAATGGAATCGACAAAATATTTACTGCAAGGGAAGTGGAGGAGCGTATTCAAAATGTAGGGAAGAGGTTAGGAAGTGGAGTGTTGTTCTCCTTCTTAACAGAATGAAATTATAATGATTCTTGGCTAGTCATGCATGTGAAGTTATTGTCCTATCTTTTCATTGAGTTGGTTGGTACCATGTCCCTTTCTGGCTGTTATATTTGTCGTGATGGAATATGATCAACCATTATTGCATTAATGATGAGCTTTTCACATAATCCTGCAATTAATTGCATCTTTACTCTGAATCGGGAAAATAATCCTCTCGTTAGCAGTGTTAATGAGCTTACATCCCCAAAATTGGATGAATTTGATGTATTATAACTACATGTCACCTCAACTGTTATGATCACAAATATGTTGTCGCTAGAAAATCTTTGAAATTAATGATAACTTAGACGAAACGTCACATGTTCAAGTGCACCCCAACAATATTTTAATGGTGGCTCAATTGGAAGTGGAGGCCCTTGGTGGGTGACCGCATTTTTTCATGTGGGTGCAACCAGTCAGCTTCCTCTAGGGAGAGATGGGACTAGGCTCAGTCTGTTCTACTAAAATCCATTGATTAACCAGTTCCTCTGTGGTTTTTCCCAAGTCATATGTTGGCTCAATGGGCTTGGGTAAGAGAAACATAGGGAACATCTCTTGGTGAGTGATTGATAGAGTAACCATGTTCCTTTCCTATGCACGTGGCCCTTTGAACTTCCTAATGGAGGATCATGGGATCAAGGATATAGGGTGTTTCTCTAGAAACACACATTGGGTGTTTATGTTCCTCCTACAGACGTCATGTTGTCTTTTATCTATCCATCACCTTTCGTAAGGGAAAGTGTATTGATGAATATACATATTGGGTTTGAACCTTTCCTACATGGATGCCTCGACATCTTCCCATTCATGATAAGGTTCCTGATGCACAACCCACCATTGCGTAGGAATTCCTATGAGCATTTTCTCAAGTACGTGAGCCCTGTGATGTTCGAAAATGTGTCGTATCCATGCAATAAATGTATCCATCGGTTCTGAGCCATAGTACCAATAGGATCCAAATTCTTCCTTGTGTTCTTCTATGGAAACATGCGTGCACCACCTTGTTGAGACCTCATACATCTTTTTTTTCCACCTATCCATGGCATCCTTGAAATCCGCATCATACGAATTGGCATTTCTCTACCTTAATTCTCCATCTACGGTGGGGTTAATGTAATCCTCCTTACGCCCTATGATTTTATAGTTGTTTCAATATTTGAGCTCCACACATCCTCATCCACTGGATCATTGTATCTATCTCCCTCATATGGATCTAATGGTGCGACTACGCATAGGGTATTAGTTTCAAATAACATTTTTCTCTTCTTCAAATTGATAACTGCATTATTGTCAAAGGCATAATCAATTCCTAGTAGTGCAGGGTATGGGCCAGATTCATCCATATATTCTATGAACTCAAAGTTAGCTTATGTTTTTACCCCTTATATATTTACTTCCACCTACTCAAGTCGACCTATGGGGTAGATCTTATCTTTATTTTCCAACTACAATTGCATGGGTGACTAGACCAATTTTGGTTGGACCATCACCTCCCAGGAATTATTGGATAAAATATTCAGGTTGAAATGTAGATCCAACATGACTCCATCCATGTCATAGACACCAAGCTATGTTTTCATCTTGAATTCATGCCCTATGGGATTTTTCTTACTGACTTAGCACATATCTATTTCTAGTAGAGAATTTGATACGGTTTCCGCCTCTCCTTTTCCCTTCATGCAGGTAGCTAGCATCTATGTCAACTTATTTGTAGCATCAAGATTGTTGAGTAGTCATAAATAACAGCGTAACAAAGTACTTACTTGGTCTTCATTATCCTCTTTGTGACCCATGTTGCACAATAATTCTGCGCACAATACGAACTGTAATTCCTCTGGAAATTTTTCTTCATGTTCTCTCTGCTCAGCATGTTGCATATCATATTTTCTGTGAGGTCTTTCCAATGACTGTTGCATTACATGTTGTATTTCTTTGTGCACATGATCTTCCTCCAAGAAACTTTGCATCATGATCTGCAACTCCTCCTAGGCGCGAGCCTCTTCTAGCGACCTTTGTGTCACCATTTTCACTTCTTCCCATATCTTGGCCTCTTCTAACAACCTTTGTGTCACTCGTTGTAGTTATTCATGGATCCAAGCCTCCTCGAGTGATCTTTGTGTTGCGCGTTGCAACTCTTTGCGTGATCGTTCTTTTTCAATATCCCTTTTCACATCATACATGAACTATTTTTGTTGGGCAACATCAAAATTAAGAGGGGATTGTGATACCTTATTGATATTCCCCTCTGGCTTCTGACCTGAACCCTCACCATGTTCAAAGTATACTCCTATATTTTCTCCTCCCTAGGTTACTACTCGAACATTGACTTCTTCATCTTTCTTCTTATTTTTGCGTGACTCTACATGAACCATATTGAAATGGATCTTCTTTTCTTCCCACTTCTTCAATAATTCAAGATAGTCCTCTGTGACATGTTTAATACTATATAAATATGCACAAATCATGTGTGGTTTTGTACAAAACCTTGATACATGACCAATTTATCCACAATTGAAGGAAGTTGGAGGTCTACCTCCCACTCTTCCATAGCCTCGGCCACGACCGCACCCATATCCTCCTATGGGACCTCCTTGGTATCTGCCTCTCTTATCACCACTGTGATCACCACCCTTTGTTCTTATTGTATCTAGAATGCATCATATGCATTGTCTTGCATCAACTGAAGTAATCAATATTTATTGGCATCATGCCCCATGGATTTACAGAATTCACAAAATGGAGCATGATGTGTCTTTTGATACTTCTGCAAATTTGGATAGCAAAGTAGTACATGGCCCCATTGTCTACATATCTTGCACCATTCCATCTATCAATATGGAAATGGATTCGGCATGCCCATCTCCACAATATAGTTTGGAAGTATAGGGAAATAATCCCTGTGATGCCCCTCAACACGACATGTGGTACACCAAATGTTCTCATGCATGATGTTCATCTTTTCCATATCTTGCAATTACATCGTCAGGTTGGCCAATTGCGACTTGGCCAATTGTGACTACACCTACATCAATCCCATTAATGTCTTGATCCCTCCTAGCATAGATTCAAGGTGCATTGCAATTTTTACCACCTCCACTTGAGTCGTCAACTTCTATTGGGTGAGAAAGACTCATATATGAGGAAGTAACCCCAGAATAAACCAATCTCTATGTTACACATCTTGGATTTGGAATGTCATCCTATCCAATAAAATATTGAACCACTAGTCACAATCCCACATGATTTATCCTTGTTGTTGCTTAATCTCCTTGATCTCAATGATACATTGAGATTCAAACTTGGGATTTTGGAATTCCTTTAGTAAATCCCTTTTGATCTTCGTCAGAGATCTCATATGTCATGTCAGTGCAGTGGCCTTGTAATTCATATACCATGTCAAGGTTTTGTCCCTCAACATGGTTTCCAGTTGTGTGATATTTGTTGCTTTGTTTTTTATACTCTTCACAGACCATATTGTTTTTTATACTCTTCATAGACTCCTCTCTTCTATTTTATTTTCTTCTACTAAGATCACTTCACTATGTGTTTTTCTTTCTTCTTGATTGCAAATGAAAAAGGAGGTTAAAAGGGGAGGTAATTCCATTTCCTTCTGACATTTCTTGTGAGATTACCTAGAGAGTTTCCTACTTGTAGCCACACAATACCATCTACAATTTCCAATTATTCTCCCCCACCATTAGGGGATCCTCCATCTTCCTCCTCTTCTCCTGTGCCTCTACTTTGTGCCTCATCAGTTTCTGAGGTTATAACACTCTAAAACAACCAGGGGTTCCAACTTTGTCACTTGGGACCCTAGGACCACTACTACTACTACTACTACTACTACTACTACTACTACTATTGGTATCCCCATTGGAAACCCTACTCTCAACACTACATCTCTTCGCAGGCCTCTCTATGCATATGAGCCACTTTGTCACAACACTTTCTTCTGCACTTCCTCCTAGTGCTACCTCTTTTCTCTTCATCCCGGGCCTAACCCCTCATCGTGCCCCCCTTTCTCTTTGTTTTTTACCTCTCTTCTCTAATTTTATTCTTATTTCAACTCTTCTTGCATATCTCTCGACTCTCTCTCTCTCTTCTATGCTATTTTGGGTCCATCCCATTCCTCACCTCATCTCAATGATTTATGGATCCTCCTTAATGGATCCATTTATTCTCTCACCTTCTCCTATCCTTGCAATCGACCCCCAAGTGATAAGGGAGTTTATCCATCCAGTGTGTCAGTCTTCATGCACATCAACCCTTTCTCTATGAACAACATATTTATCAAGAGTGTAATCTCTTCTATCATTCATTTCCTCGGACCTTCTGCAAATTTTCTTTTAGCCTTGCTGAAAGAATTAATTTCTTCAATAGAAAATTCAATAACATATCCCTCTTTTACTCGAGTAAACCAGAATTCAATATCCCAAGTCCACTTATTATTCAACACTTTCAATCTATCAAGCATGGCTTGATCCCAAACCACTGGTTCTAAAGGCCACATGGTAGAATTGGTAGTAGTTTTCCTCTTCATCCATTCATATAAAAGACAAGAAAATTCAGCAAAGAAAATCTCATGCATATCAATGTAGAGATACTTATATATCCATTGCTTCACGTTCACTCTCATATCTTGAGTTTCCCAGTAGGAAAACTCATCCTCCTTTGTAGTCAGCCAGTCTTGAATTTCTTCCCGAGATGGATACCACCTCATCTCTTGTCTTCATCATTCCCTACAAGACTTTTAGGTCCCGACAATAGAACCATTTTTTGGCATTGCTTCACAATTGAGCATGTCCTTCTTAACATTGGGTATTTTATACTCGGTTTTCTTCCAGAGTTGACCAAAAAAAAACCCATAGCATCGACATATCAATCCTTATCCAAGGATGAAGAAGGTCTCACTCGAGATGAAGAGGGGATCACAGAGACCATAAGGTCTTATGTCAGGGATGAAGGAATAAACAAACTAGGATCTATCTAGGATGGAATTCATACATTCCATATCCAATCACGTATTGTGATTAATAAGTAAAATAATACACACATATCCAAATAACACATGATAAACACACAACACATTAAAGTTGTTGCAGCTTTATAATTCCTTTCATTACATTCGACACAAACATACAGTAAACAATCTATATTCGATAATAACGGATTCACACATCATGTTTGATATAATTCCCTAGAAGTACAATATGTTGTGCAATGCACATCATTTTTATATCTCAAACATATGATAGACACATATTTAGATTCAGAAGTATTACGATATTACAAAGGCTCATAGTGAGCTCAACCCAGAAAACTCAATGGATCTTCTATGCGAGTGTCTAACTCTCTAATAATCTAACTTTATCTTCGATGTCATTGCTTCCTTTTATATATTTCTCTACTCATGAGATTTGTCTCTTTTTTGTATGCTCCACTCGTTCTACTAACAAAATCCCTCGCACACTTATGGAACTTTCCTACAGTCCACATAGCCTTTTGGAATCAGTGCAATCTTAACTGACTCACCATCTCACCTTTTGTCAGCTCCACGATCCCTTGTATAGTTGGTCGTAATCATTCAAGAAGATTTCCTAACGATTCATCTTTTTATTCCCGTGTGAAACTTCTTGATTTTCAATGCTACTAAAAAAACTTAGACCGACACACATATTTCATATCTTGGACTTGGTGTGAAATATCAAAACTAGGTTCGCCGCACACTCATTTATCTTCTTTGTGCATTTATCTTAAGCAAGCAAAAAATTGGAATGGACACTCATAAAACTTGGAATGAGCGCGCAAAAAATTGTTTGTGCACAAGCGCGAGATTAACCCAAAAATTTGGGTTCTAACAAGGCCCTACCTTATAGTAGGAGGGAAATGTACAAGGCCATTAATGTCATCAAATCAACGCTTTCAGAAGAATGTTTTTGAAGAGATCAGCTCTCAGGAAGATGCATTATTGGAAAAACCATTATCGAAGATAATTTTTGGAGAAATACTATCAAAATAATCGTTTTGGAAGGACACATTAAAAAACACAACATTCAAGAGAACTCATTCGAAAAAATCCCCATCAAAAATAAAATTAGTGGTTAACTAACTATATAATTCGATAGAGATTCCCCGAACAAATATTTGGGGTTCAATATTGGGAAGAGTGTCGAGGTGTGTTTGGAAAATCAAAATGAGTATACATAAATTATAAGAACATTTTGTTAATAAAACCCTTTATAACAAATCTTCGGAGAAATATAGTATAAATGCACAAAGGTAATGTTGCAGGAAGTATTAAAAGTGAAAAATTTTCAAACGAAAAACTTTACAATATAGCTTATTAGAAGAAAATATCTTTGGGAAAATCTTTTCGAAAGGAACATGAGTGAATTACTCATGAGAAAATCTTAAAGAGTCTCTCTAAATGAACATTTGGGAATTGTTCTTAGGAATCGTGCTAAGACAAGCTTAACAAAGGAAAAGAACAAAAAGGGGTTAACAATGTTTTCAATTATATAAAGAAATATTTTAAACTAATCGTAAACCAAAATCTTTGAAATGATAAGATAAAAAAAATTCAAGTTAATCCCGTGGGAGGGATGAAGAAAAAAAATTATCACTATGAAACCTTATGAAAATGCCTTTTGGAAGAGTATTATCATAATAAGTTCATCAAAAGGATTTAGGCCTTTTCGACATTCCTAGAAGCATGAGTCCAAAAAGGGGTATTCGATAGGCTTTCAAAAAAATCCCTTTTCGAAAGAAAACGCTTATAAGTATACTTTATCATTCCAATGAATAAAAACTTGAATAGGGGATTCCGATAGTATTTCATACTTCAGGCTTCAAATAGTTCTTATTGAGGGACACATAATCCTTAGGATTACGTTATTGTAATACTAGTGTAAATATGAAGAGTCATAGGTGATAGGAAGAGTCACCCATCAGGGAAGTCTAAGAATCATTTAATTTGTATTTATGCACCTCTCATGTTAATGCAAATAACAACGGTGGAGTTACGAGTTTCACCAATACCTGGCCCAACAATGGTATCAGAGTGAAATTTTATTCCATGATTTCCCCTGGCATTTTCTTCCTTCCTCGCATGCATAAAATGCCTCATGAATCCATGCCTGTCCATATGTCTTCCTATTAGCCTCTCTGGTTGACTCTTTTATCGATTCCTATGCATTAGCATTTTTACAATGAGATTTTTTCATTGCCCCTCTACCACATGTTCTTGTTCTTCTGGTCTACATAAAATCGATGGTTAAGGTTTGGTGAACTCGATGTGAACCAAACATAAAGTCTCGTTGGGGTTTCTATCCCTCATCATGTTAGGGTTTCAACAATGCGGTTTGAGGGAGGGTGATAGAGAATAGGAGTAGTGTCCACCGAGATTTTTGTGAAAAGAACCTTTCATATGAATGTGATGCAAACCCCCACCACTCCCAAGGTCCTGCGTGACCTCTCAATCTAAGGATCGCTCAAATTTAAGAGATGAACTACCTCTCGGGCCCCTACTAAGCCCTCAAAACACTTCTTCAAAGGTCCTTTACCTTTTACCCACACAAAAATTCATATTTGTGAGGGTCCTAATTCACAAACAGAGTCCTCCACATGACTCTGGGCCAAAACTGTGGGCCAAACTTCCATTTTTCAAAAAATTTGGGACTTCAGAGCCCCGGACTTTAGGAGCTCCAACAGTAACACACGACGTTCCTCCTAAACTCTGAATTCATGGATTGTCGAACAACAGAGGGGATCAACGGTCCACAACACCCATCATGATCATACATTTGGAAAGAACTTTGAAATTATGGGATTTAGATATTTTCGAAGAACGACACTTCAAATTCCATAGAGTGTCGAATAGGTGAACTTGCGAAGGGTCAAAATCGATGGTCCACACGTCCTAGTGGATGGACAGCTTGGATCTATTCCAGGATCCGGGACTTTGGGTGTCTTCATAACACAACCCCTTAAAACTTATGAACTCCAAACTAGCGGATGTCATATATTCTCTCCATGTTTCCCTCTCTGACTAATGGTCGAGATTAACTTTGGTCTTTGAGCCTTCAGGAGTTCTCAACTCCAAACAATTTATACCTCGATCCTTCCGGAGCGCCAAGCCTTCGAGCTACTAGATCTAGTGCCATTTGTCCCCCATCTATCAATGGTTAGGAATTACTTTGTGATTCGGGACTTCGAGAATCTTTTGAAGTCTTACTACCACACCCCAGTGCTTCCGGACAACTGGAATTTTGGTCCCTGACTTGTCTGCAAACACGTGTCTTCCTCTGATCAACCGTCTAGATCGATTTTGAACTCTGAAACTTTGGAAGTTTCATCTCTCTTGCGCCCAACACACAAAAATTGTTTAACTCGCAAAGTCCAAAGGACTTCAAGAGTTTAAACCCTGCACTACTTATCCATATCTGATGATCACATAAAATCCCAACTCTCCCCGACTGGATCTCGTCCACTTGACCTACAAATGGGATAAAAATGTCCCTCCAAGGAAACTTTGTCTGTTATTTATCCTGATCTTTTTTGCTTGAGTTGATTCAATCCTCTAGCACACTCCTTGCGCCTTTTGAACTTGTGAAAGGCTTCAGACTTAGATATTTTTTCAAAAATCTCCCTATGCACTCCTTGCATTCCTCTTCCTTGATACTTCCACAACACTTTGAATAAGTGTTGGCTCGGTGCACACCTTGCATGGGTCTTCTTCAAACTTCTATACTCCACTAGGTATATTTGCACTCCTTGCACTTGTTCCTACAAATCTTCATGCTATCTCTTCTGAGCTACTGAGTTAGACACGAATCTACCTTCACACTCATGTAGGCACTATGCACTCCTTGCACCACAGTTTGATAAGGGAAACAATTGAAACTTATGGAGCATCAAAGGTTCACACACCTAATCACAAAATGCATACTCAGGCACATAAAACAAATAAAATAGAAGACATAACATTTACTCAATGAACTCAGAAATAAACAACACAAAACATTTGGAATCAAACCTCTTTTGTTATATTCATTCAGAAAATATGTACATGAGTTCTTACAACTCTCATCTTCCTCTCTTTCTCTTTTCCATAGTTTTCTACAATGATATTCAACAACCTTAATAATAAGATTCAACAGCCTCATTCAGGCATATAGCCCAATGTTCTACTACTTTCCTTTTAGCATACTAACAGACTCTGCATCTCTCCTCGAATTTCCTCACATCAAATCGCATACCTGCCCAATGGTACGGAGAACTTAGTTGTGCATAAGTTTAATCATGGCCGAAGTGTCCATCCAATCCTCCACTATGCTTTTCCTTCAACAAGCTATCCCTCATTGAACATTTCGGGATACATAACTGACTTCCCTTGAATAACAATCCATCTTGGATCAGATATTCCATCCATTTATTTCTTTCCCTTAGCAAAGGGTTCTCACATGCTTCATAATCCTCTTTGAAATATGGGTCTTCTCGATATATCTCCATAAGGTGTTCAAACCCCAAGGTCTCCACTTGAAATTCCTACAAGATCAACATCTCGTGCTCAAAGCATATGCAACTTTGTTAGCGCTTCCACTAATATGATTAGTAACAAAAGTAAAACTTTGCATGAATTCTACCCATTTAGCATGTCTCTGATTCAACTTCTCTTGTCTGGTTATAAACTGTAAATCTTGGTTGTCCGAACACAGGAAAAACTCCTTCATGATAAGATAATGTCTCCATTTCTTCAAGGATTGAATCATAGCATAAAATTCCTTATCATATGTGGAATACTTTCTCTTGACATCATTTAGTTTCTCACTGAAATAAGCAACAAGCTTGTTGTCTTGACTTAAAACTGCACCAATGGCTACTCCACTTGCATCACATTTTACTTGAAACGTCTTCTTAAAATATGGAAGAACCAAAATTGGTCATTCTGTTATATTCTCTTTCAACACCCTAAATCCTTTCTCGACCTCCTCTATCCAATTAAAAGATCCATGTTTTTTCTTTATGGTTTCTAGTATGGGTGCAAAAATACTACTGAAATCCCTGATGAATTTCCTGTAAAAACTTGCCAACCCATGAAAAATTCTTACCTCGAACACACTTTTTGGAGAAGGCCACTCTCTGATTTCTCCCACCTTCTTTGAATCCATATTCAACTCATTTGAAGAGATTACAAACCCCATATATGTAAGTTATGTTTTCATGAAAGAACATTTTTTTAGATTCACCAACAAATTCTCTTGCTGCAAACTCCTCAACACCATCCTCAAGTGTCTAAGATGTTATTCTTCAATCTTACTGAAAACTAGAATATCATCCAAATACTCAATCACAAACTTGCCAATAAAATCCTTGAGCACTTCATTCATCAATCTCATAAATGTACTTGGGGCATTTGTTAAGTCGAATGGCATAACTAACCACTCATACAATCCTTCATTCATTTTGAATGTTGTCTTTCATTCATCCCCTTCTCTCATACTTATTTAATGATAGCCACTCTTCAATTCTATCTTAGAAAAATAACTAGCTCCACTCAATAAATCCATTAAATCATCCATTTTGGGTAAAGAAAATCTATACTTGATGGTTATTTTATTGATGTCTCTCGAATTTGTGCACATTCTCCAACCTTCATCTTTATTTGGACTCAACATAATTGGTGCTGCACATGGACTCAAACTTTCCCTAATCAAACCATTATCCAACAATTCTTGGACTTGATTCTTCACCTCTTCATTCTCTTGAGGTGTCAACCTGTACACTGGTTTATTTGGAAAAATTTCTCCTGGAATAAGTTTGATATGGTGATTGATACTCCTTGTTGGTCCTAAGTTATGCACCTGACTGCTAAAGGGAAAATCTAGGCCACCTATCAGTTTAGAATGATTGTTTCTTTTAATTTTTTGTTGGTTGGTCATAGGGTTACTCTATCAAGACAAAATCAAGGTTGGGTTGGTAGAATGATATGGATGAGGGTCCTCCTTGGCTGGTGGCACTGTAAGGTAGCTAGAGAGGTAATGGGGGGGCCTAGAGGGCCCATTGTGATAATAGTGGAGGTCATTCATTGTAAGATGGACTAGGTCCACTATATTATTAAATAAGGTCCACTATGGTAGTTATATATAATAAATGGGTAGTTAGATATAATAAATGTAAGAGAGGTAGTAG
>JZKD02S1008833.1:215358-234071 GCA_000966675.3 Picea glauca
CCTAACTACAAATGCATACTAATGCATACTAAAGAAACACACTTTTACCTAACGACATATTAGACCAAGTAGATCTTAACTAACTCCTAAGTGTCTAAATATCCTAACACTTCACTGACAAACCCTTTTATCTCAGATTTTGCAGCTTCCTAAAAAAAACTATCTAATAATATTTGGGTATGAATTTATTTTTTAACTTAGCTACCATTCTATCCCAATTTTTAATCTTGGACTTACCTTTGCATCTTCTGTCAGCTTGCAATTCATCCCACCATAATGTTGCATGTCACTTCAATCTAGTCACAACATGCTTCATTTTATTTTCATCATCAATCTCCTCATAGTCAAAGTACTTTTCCAAAGCACTTATCCAGTAAACCAGTTCTTCAACATCTAAATCGCCTTCATACATTGGGACTTCCATTTTTTCTTTGGCTCCCATTTTAACAACAACTCTCAACAATTGCTCTTCTACAACTTGCTCTCCTGCAACTTCTTCTTCTTCAACATCTTCACCCTCAGCCTTGTTGATGTCACTAGCATCATGTTCTCTTCACTGCATCGTCTCCATTGCATCTAATCTCACACAAAGTCGTCTCATCTCTTCTTCCATAGGTGGTTTTTCTACAAGTATATCTCTGCATCTTCTCAGTGACATGGTTCCAAGTTTTCTTTCACATAGAGTTCAATTCCCTTTTCTTTATACCACTTGATGATATCGAACAAATCTGTTTCTTTTTTCTGCTATCTACAGAAAAATTTAAATGCTCTGATACCACTTGATGCAAACCCCCACCACTCCCAAGGGATTACGCGACCTCTCAGTCTAAGGGTCGTTTGAATTTAGGAGTTGAATTAGCTCTTAGGCCCTTGTTGATCCCTAAAAACACTTCTTCACAGGTCCTTTACCTTTTACTCACATGAAAATTCAAAGTTGCAAGGATCCTAATTCACCAAAAAATACCTCCACGTGACTTTGGGCCAAAACCGTGGGCCAAACTTACCTTTTTCAAAACATTCGAGACTTCGAAGCCTCAGGCTTCAAGAGCTCCAATAGCAACACGCAACATTCATCCCGAATGATGAATTCATAGATCGTCGAACAACAGAGGGGGTCAACGGTCCACAATGCCCGCCGTCATCATACAATTGGAACAAACTTTGGAATTCTGGGCTTCAGAGATTTTCAAATCACCACACTTCAAATTCCTCGGAGTGTCGAATAAGAGAACTCATGAAGGGTCACAATCGATAGTTCACATGTCCTGGTCAATGGACGACTCAAATCTATTCCAAGCTTCAAGACTTCGGGTGTCTTCACAACACAACCCCTTACAACTTCTAAACTCTGAACTAGCGAAGGTCATATCTAATCTACATGCATCCCTCTCTGACCAACAGTCGAGATTAACTCCAGCCTTCAAGAGTTCTCAACTCCAAACGATTTATACCTCGATCCTTCCAGAGCACCAAGCCTCCAAAATACTAGATATAGTGCCATGTGTCCCCCGTCTATCAACGGTTTTGAATTACTCTGCAATTCAGTACTTCGGGAATATTGTGAAGTCTTATGACCACACCCTATTTCTTTCGAATAGTCATACTTCTGGTCCCTGCCTTATCTACAAACACGTGTCTTCCTATGATCAACGGTCCAAATCAATTTTGGACTCCGGAACTTCGAGAGTTCCGTCTCTTTTGTGCCCAATAGATAAAAACTACCAAAATCATGAAGTCTGAAGGATTTCAAGGGTTTAAACCTCACGCTACTTCGCCAAATATGATGGTCACAAGAAATCCTCAATTTCCCCGACTGGATCTTGTCCACTCAACCTCCAAATGGGATAAAAATCTCTCTCCAAGGAAACTTTGTCTGCTATTTCTCTTGAGCTTAATCGCTTGAGTTGATTCGATCCCCTGACACACTCCTTTCACCCTATGAACTTTTGAAAGGCTTCAGACTTAGAGATTTTTTTGAAAATCTCCCTACGCACTCCTTGCGTTAGTCTTCCTTGAGACTTCCTCAACACTTTGACTAAGTGTCGGCCTAGTGCACACCTTGCATGGGTATTCTTCAAACTTCTATACTCCACTGAGTATCTGTGCACTCCTTTCACTTGTTCTTGCAAAGCTTCACACTATCTGTTTTGAGCTATTGAGTCAAACACGACTCTGCCTTGGCACTCCTTGCAGGAACTATGCACTCCTTGCACCAGAGTTTCATAAGGGAAACAACTGAAACTTATAGAACATCAAAGGTTCACACATATAATCATAAAATGCATATTCAGACACATAAAATAGATAAAACATAAGACATACCATTTACTCAATGAACTCAAAAATAAACAACACCAAATCTTTGGAATCAAACCTCTCTTGTTATATTCATTCAGAAAAGATGTACATGAGTTATTACAACTCCCATCTTCCTCTCTTTCTCTTTTCAACAATTTTCTACAATGATATTCAACAACCTTAACAATAAGATTCAACAACCTCGTTCGGGCATAGATTACATATATTTATACAATAGGGGCTTCTAGAGGCTTCCCTCCAACCTACTCAAATGTTATCCTATCACAATTAAGACATTCTCCTACTTAGCCTTATTACAATAAATGAAAATTATGCTAGGATATGAGTTGATGCTCAATGTTTGTACAATCCTATATTGCATTAAAGAAAATGCAATCGCTTGGATTGTTTACAATGATTTTAGCCTCAAAACATTTTAAAAGGCCTTTAATTACAATTCTTTCAAAAATTCAAGTTGATGTGCCCTCCTTGGGATCGAAACTAATTTAAAAAACATGCGTTGGTTACTGATTTGTCCTCTATATGTCTTCTTTGAATGTTGATGGCGATGCTCCTACATCAAAATGTCAATGTTGGAATTTTTTGTGGTCATGGCTAGTTTCGCATATATAATTCCAAGACTTCTAGAACCGCGGGACTAAATGACTTCAGGACATCCACACTCATTCTAGCTGGTTTCGACCCAATTTCCCAACAAAGTAGTGTTAGTTGGTGTGGTTTTGAGATGCTCTGAATGTTGTTCAAAACTCGATTTGTATTAGGGTTAAGACAAGGAGTAGTGGTATCATATATCATAGCCCAATTTGAGACACATGTATCCTTTGCACAAACGTGCAACTTTTCACTTCGGAAAGAGTTAGTGCCAATATCAAGCATACTCAATGAGGGTGAGTTTTCAAATCTCAGAAACAATTAATTCAGGACTTTGGAAGAAACACATCTTCTTATTGATTTTTCATTGTTGCATTTTCTCTTTTCTGTCCATAGTACCTTCACTAGAATATTTTCTTAACCAATAAATACAAGCAATGGAGACTCCATAGCTATCAATTTACAATTTGTTTCTACTACACGTGCTTGAAGGTGGCAGTGGGCGCAAGAACAATCTCAGCTACATTGGTAAAAAATGAAAGGATGCGAAAAGAAGAAGCTCATAGGCAGGGGGTTGGAATAATCCCTGTGAAAAATCTAATCTTCACTATACCCATTGTGGAAGGAATGGGTCACATGAAGCGACTAAATGGAGAGTTCCATAGGATAAGATCAAAGAAGGCAAACATAATCATAAAGAAGACAGAGGTCAAACTTTAGAGCCAATGAAAGGTAAAGTACATTCTCATTACATTGTTTCCCATTGCAATATAGGAATAAATGAATATTTTTTAACACTTCATTTTCTTCTTGGAGAGATGCATGGCTTCTTGACACAGGTGCAAACTCCCATATGACATTTTGAAGAGACGTCTTCAAAAAATTCAATGACAATGTAGATGGCATAGTGTATTTTGCAAATAGATCAAGTCTCAAACCTTTGGGAATGGGAACCATTAGGATTAAATTACATAGACTCTCATTTTCTTCTTCTGCATAATGTACTCTATCTTCCTGAGATGCAAAGGAGATTTCTTTCCCTTGTGCACATCTGACAACAATAACACTATGTTCATAGGTTTGGTGGAAAAGTTGAAATAAGGAATGATTCTGACAACATGATTTTTATGATTGGAATGGAAGATGGAAGAATGTTGAAGTTGAATTGGAAATCTACCCATACACAAAATGTTGCATACCTCTCTCATCACGGTGAAGGTATAGTGCCATCTAGTCTTTTTTGGCATGCTAGATTTGGCCATGTTAATTATGACAGTCTCCATTTTTTAAGAAATAGTGGTGTTTCTGGTTTGCTTACTATTCCTAGGAAACTGAAGAAATATGATGCTTGTATCCTTGGAAAGCATAGAAAACAACAATTTCATGATTCTACATTCAGATCATGTAGAAAAATTGAACTGATTCATTATGATTTGTGTGGTGGGCCTATGCATGTTCCTTCTACAAATGGAAATAGTTATATCATGACTTTTGTTGATGATTACATTAGGTTGTGTTGGGTGTACTTGTTGAAATAAAATTCACAAGCTTTTGAAATTTCTAAAAATTTTCATGTATTGATTCAAAATGAAGCTCAGTCTCATATTGAATCGCTTTGTGTTGATAATGGAATAAAATATACATATAATGAATTTGAAAGCTACCTTTTCCAACATGGGATCAAACATCAAACCACAGTTCCATACAATCCTCAACAGAGCGGTGTAGATGAAAGAATGAATAGGACACTCCTAAATATGGTTTGTTCCATGGTGTTTTTCAAGATCGTAGATTTGATGTTTAGGGATGAAGCAGTTCTACCTGAAATTTATGTGAAAAACAAGTGTCCATCTCATGCTCTTAAAAAAAATACTCCTTATAAAATGTGGTATGTCCACATTCCTTCAGTGAGGCATCTTAGGGTCTTTGGTTCCACCTGATATGCCTTGATTCCTAAGGAGAAAAGAATAAATATTGATGCAAGGAGTCAGAAGTTCATCTTCTCGGGGTACTCAAATACCACCAAGGGATATCGTCTTTATGATGAGAAAACCAAGAAATTCATCCTTTCCAGAGATATAATCTTTCTTGAATCCACCAAGAATGAAAAAACTATTGAGAGGAAGCTTGATCATCTGGAGAGATTCACTCGTGTAAAGACATATCATGAATTTGATGATGATATTCCACATCTTGAAGGGGGAATCTGTATCTTGGGTCAATATATGGAATCTCCTTTTTAAGCACCATCTCCCCCACATGAAGAAGTTCCAACCACTTCATCAGAACTTGAAGTTCATTTGCATCATGTGATTGAGAGGGTTGAAAAGTTGAGGCTTGATGAGAACTCAACACCATCTCAATCAACTAAGCAACCGGTACCATCTCAGAAATTTCCACCAAAATGGTTCACAAAAAAACTTGAAAGTGTTCATCTTTATGAGGTCGGAAAGATAGGAACCAAAATTTCCTCAAGACAAGATAGAGGTAATGTAGATAATTCAAGCTCAAGTTATGTAGATGACATGGATGTTTCATATGATTGTGAGTTGATTTTTTCTACTAACCTTGAACCAAATTCCTTTGAAGAAGACACTTCTTATGATGAATGGAAAGAAGCCACGCAGAAGGAATATGATGCTATCATCGAGAATGGGACATGGAAGTTGGTGAACCCTCCATTTGGAACCAAACCAATCGACTGCAAGTGGATATTCAAGAACAAGAACAAATCAAATGGCTTACTTGACAAGCACAAAGCAAGGATCGTGGAAAAAGAATTTGCACATAAAGAAGGTGTTGATTATGAGGAGACCTTTTCCCCCATAGTGAAATGGGTGACCATCCATACTCTATTTTCCATGGAAACACATAATGGATGGAAAATTCACCAAATGGATGAGAAGACTACTTTGTTGAATGGAGACTTGAAATATAATGTTTTCATTCTCAACCATAAGGCTTTGTTGTGAAGGGACAATAATAGAAGGTATGCAAGCTCATAAAATCGTTATATGGCCTAAAACAACCACCGTGAGCATGGTATAAAAAGTTTATTGAGGATATTCTAAAATTAATTTCAAGCATTTCAATCTTGCTTATGCAGCTTTGTTTGTCAAGAAAGTTGGAAAAATTGTTGTATATCTTGTAGTATATGTAGATGATCTTTTGATAATGGGGAACAATGAAATCTACATTGCATCCATAAAGAAAGAGTTGAATAAAGGCTTCGAGATGACATATTTCGGACATCTTCACTATTATTTAGTCATTGAGATGATTAAAAATCCAAAGTACATATTCATCTCCCAAAAGAATTACATTGGAGAACTATTAAACAAGTTTGGTATGGCTGAGTGTAATCATGTTTCTACTCCAATGGAACAAAATTTGAAACTCACATCAACAGAAGGGAATGAATTTGAGGATGCAACCAAGTACAAACAACTTGTGGGAAGTCTCATTTATCTTACTACCACCAGACCAAAAATTTCATTTTTTGTTGGGATTGTTTCCAAGTTCATGCAAAATCCTTGTGAAGAACATTGGTCTGTTGTAAAAAGAGTTCTAAAATACTTGAAGGGAACACAATATTTTGGACTCAAGTACTCTAAGGTGGATGACTTCAACCTAATCAAATATGTTGATTCATACTTTTTTGGGGATAAGGAAAATGGAGTGTCAACTTCAGGCTATCTCGTGAGTCTTAGATTAGCAGTTGTCTCCTAGAGATCACACAAACAATAAGTTCCATCAGATTTCAAAATAGAGGTAGAATATGTGGTAGCTGCAAAAGCAATGAAAGAGATTGTGTGGTTCAACACAATACTTGAATATTTGTAGGAGAAACAAGTGAATTCTACTCCTCTTCTAGTTGATAATACATCTGTAATCAAGTTGGCCAAGAATCCAAGAATCCATGATCAAACTAAGTACATCAATACAAAGTATCACTTGATTTGATATCATGTAGAGGCCAAGACTATTCATTTGAGACAATGTTCCACAAATGAGAAAATTGTGGACATCTTCACCAAAGAGCTTGGAAGAGAAATTTTTTAAAAGTTCAGAATGATACTTTGGCTCACAAACACCCCTTCGAATTAAGGGGGAAAATATTGGACATGTAATCCTTGGGATTGCATTATTGTAACAATAGTGTAAATATGAAGAGTCGTAGGTAATAGGAAGAGTCACCCATTAGGGAAATCCAACAATCATTTAATTTGTATTTGTGTACCTCTCATGTTAATGCAAATCACAATTGTGGAGTTTCAAGTTCTTCCAATACTTGACCTGACACTTATGATCAAAACAAAACAATTGTCCAATGGTATGAATCCAATAGATATATCCTAATAGGCTCTTAGGTTGTGAAACACTGATATTCCATGTGCAAGATCTGAGTTATGAATGAGATTCAGGGTGAGCCTGAAATTAAATAAAATGTTAAAATCCAATAGAAATGGAATAAAAAGGTGGCTTTTCATGCAAATGAGGGTTGAAAAATGGATTGCCGAGGGGCCAAAAAGGCCTATGTATGAAATTCTTCCTTTTTAAACCTGACAAGATTACCTAGATTTGATAAATCAATCATATGCTTTAAGTCTCATGTAGAATTTTAGTAAAGGGGGGGCATTCAATTTTTTCCTAGAACAAAAAAATATAAATGGGAGTTGTTTCAACCACAACAGTTAAGGAGGATGGAATTCAAAGGATCTCTTAGGAGTTGATTGATCATTTTCATTCACAAAACATTTTTTTCTTGGACAACATTTATGACAACTAGTGGTCATCAGGTTGGACAAATGTTGAGCAATTAGGATTACATAATAAACTAGGAGATGAATTGGCTCGATGCAAATCCTCCCTTCAATGACATCCATAAGACTAAGAGATCACAAACACAGTTTGGTATGGGAAAAAAAAAAGATAGGAGGATCCTATAAAGTAAACATAGGATGCCATGTTTCTATAGCAAGTCAAGCAATGGAGGATGACAACTAGAAACTATATCTTATCTAGAAACTCTAAGTGCCCTTAAAAAAATACGATCTTCCTATGGCTCATTAGGTGCAACAAAGTGCTTACTTGGTACAATATTTGAAAGAGATAATGGCAACATCTGAGGTATTATATGCTATGCAAACAAAACTATAAGATCATCCACCACTTATTCCTCACATGTCACTTTTCTAAGGGGGTTTGGACCACTATTAAAAGTATTACTAAAGACAAGGGTAAGTGGGAAAGAACTTTTGTGGAAAGGGTTATGGAATCATGAGTAGAGGACAATGAGGTAAGAATGGATCATCACTCCTTTTGAGTATTTGTTCTATGGGTCATATGGCTTACTAGAAATGAGCCTTTTCTAAGATAAGGTTGTAACTCATGTCATGACTTTTAATAAACTTAAGGGAGCTTATAGAAATTATGAAAAATGTTAAAAACACAAGAAGTAGAAGATAGTAAGGGTCTTTGACATAAATAGATCCATATCATATGGTTTCTTTAATGGAGCAATTGATCAAAGCCAATGGAGAGTGTGGTTTTGAAGGCATTGAACATATCTTGAACGAATATAGGATATCTTTTAATCATAGTTTGGCATCACACACAAATAATTCAGTAGAAGTAAAAGTGTTGTGAATCTTAATGAATATTTCCCTAAAGGGAGGGATACAACAAATAGGCATATATGGGGACTCCAAGTTGGTGGTTGAATGGATGGCAGGATCAAGGGAGCATAAAAGCATAGTTAATGCGAGCCTTCAACGTGCAACAAAAACGAAAACTAGATTTTAGTCTAACACTTTCAACATATATGCGAGGAACATAATCAAGGCACTGATAGACTCTCCAAGTATGCATACATAAAAGATTTTTACATCTTTCTTGGAATGGAGGCGAGGTATCCTTGCTCCAAGAATGATATGTGTTTTAATTGTTTGTAGTTTGTTTTGGTTTGAGTTTTAGAGATGGACATGATTATTTTTCTTATGTTTTAATGGTATTTGTGTGGGGTCATAGTGCCTTTCATAAGTCAATTCAAATTGTAACTTGAATCTTAGTGAGAGATTTATGTATTTGTGTTTTGATTGTTTGATTTTTCTCTTTATCTTTTAAAGAAGATAATTAGTTTTTTAATATGAATTGTAACTTGAATGAGAGATTTATGTATTTGTGTTTTGATTATTTGATTTTTAGCTTTATCTTTTAAAAAAGGTAATTAATTTTTTAATATTATAATGATATTTTAGTTTTTTAATATTATAATGATATTAAGTAAAATTCAATACTTTTCACAAATAAATTCATTTATCTCTCTTCGCATGTATTTCAAGGAACATTCACATATGTTTAGTGTTCCACAGACTATCCCCGAGAGTCGTCCTCCACGTTTTCCATGTTCTCAAGGGTGTTTGGGGAGTAGTTTCCCTATGTTCTCTCTTTGGGGATAAGGGGGACATGATTCTAGTGGGTGGGGGATGAGTTTTCGGTAAAAAAAAAAAAAAGGGTGCATGTGGATGTTTTCCAGCTTTTGGACATCTTTCTTAAAGTTGGGCTTTGGGTGTTTTCATAATTTTTGTTTAATAATATTTTTTTTTAAATTAAAAGAATAAAAAGCAAAAATAAAAAATAAAAAAACAAAGATATATAAAAAAACAAAAATATATAAAAAAACAATTTATGTTTATGTCACTCTTTACTATAGTTTATTTTTGAGTTGAGTAATTCCAATTTACTATTTCAGACTTACTTTAGTGTCTACTATTTTACTTAGTATTAATTAGATTTTATAATGAGGAATAATGAATTTAAATCAATGTACCGATATTTTACTATTTCTTTTTCATTTATAATTTGTGAATCATGTTTATACTTTTACAACAATTTAATACTATTTATTATTTCACTATTTACATTGTATAATGATAAATTTGGGTGAGATGAATTGTTATTGTTGAGATTTTATCATTATTATTTTTATTTTTAATTTTTATATTATATATATGTGATTTTACATGTCATTGTGAGTGCTCACTCACTCCAGTTGTAGTCCAACTGTTTTAAGTTTTGGCTATTTTCAAAGGATATTTTATGTTTAGTTTTGTCTCATATTCAATGAAAAATTGTTAAATCTGCATATTTTAGTGGTTAATTATGTATAATCCAAATGTCTAATCCATGCTGAATAAAATTCATTCAGACATACAATTAGGAGTGGGTTAAACAATTTTCCCTCCAGAGTTACTTTTTTTCTGGCTGTCAGCTTTTAAATTTCCAGCCAATTCAGAATTCTAATCCATTTTTTGAGCATTTGGGTTGGTTTAAAATGGGGCAAAACCCTTGGGATAGAGTTCCGAAATACATGAAACTTTGATCCATACTAAACTCAAACTACTTGAAAAGTGAAACTCAATAGGGAAGGGAGAAGATTGCTCCTAGTTACCCTACTCCATACAATTCAAACACTAGAAGAAAAATGTGATTTGGTTAAAAAGTTAAAAAAGCCACTCAACGCCACTCCCGCACCCTGTCCCGGAGTCTTGAAAAAAATGTCAATTTGGAAAAACCAGTCAAATTGAGACTTGTTTATCATGACTCCCGATCGATGTAAGGAGTGAATTTGTGCATTTTAACAGGGCTGGATGAGGAGGGAAGTTGTTGTTAAAATCTGCGGTTTAATTGAAGAAGGATGAGTGAGAGCATGAAGCAAAATCTTGGCTTAACATCGCAGTAATGGCACGAAAAAATAAACTGTTTCAGAACGCCAAGCCCGCTCTCGCTTCCGTTTTCACCACTCAAGCTGTCGCCATTAAACCTGAACAATCGGACGGCAAAGCCTTATTTGAAGATCTGAGAATGCTGTGTAAGCAGAACCGTTTAAAGGAATCGATCCACATTCTGCATCTCATGAATTGCCGAGGAATTCAGCCAGACTCCCAAACCTATGACTGTCTAATGCAGAGCTGCCTAAACATGAAATCCGTCCAAGAGGCAAAAATAGTCCATGCCCACATGATTGGCACTGGAATTAATCGGGAAGTCTGCTTGAATAACAAACTTATGTCCATGTATGCTAAGTTCGGCAGCCTGGGTGACGCTCGTTGGGTTTTTGACGAAATGCCAGAACGAAGCGTGGTTTCATGGACTACAATGATTGCAGCTTATACCCGACACCGGCTCTGTGAGGATGCCTTGAAACTGTTTTATCAAATGCAGCGAATGGGCATTCGACCGGATCAGTTCACCTTTGCCAGTGTTCTTCCAGCGATCGCCAACTTGGGAGCTCTTCAACAGGGCAAGAAGGTCCATGACGAGATAAATAGGAGTGAGTTTCTATCAAATGTGTTTGTGGGGAGTGCGCTTGTCGACATGTACGTTAAATGTGGGAGCGTGGAGGATGCACGAGAAGTGTTTGACAAAATGCCTGAGCGAAATGTTGTTACCTGGACTGCGATAATGGCAGGATATGTACAGGTTGAACGTTTGGAAGAGGCCCTGAAGCTCTTCACTGAAATGTTAGTTTTCGGGACGAAACCGGATTCTGGTGTATTCACCGCTGTTCTTCCGGCTTGCGCCAAACTGGCAGCTCTGCAAGCAGGTATGTGCGTCCATGAAGAAATAATTAGAAGTGGTTTTCATTCTGACGTCTTTGTAGGGAGTGCCCTTGTAGACATGTATGCCAAATGTGGGAGCATAGAGGATGCACGCAAAGTGTTTGACAAAATGTCTAACAGAGATGTGGTGTTGTGGACTGCGATGATTGTGGGATATGCTATGCATGGGTGTAGCAAGGAAGCACTGCAACTTTTTGAACAAATGGAACGGCGTGGTGTTAAGCCAAACAATGTTACCTTCGTCGGCTTGCTGTCTGCATGCTGCCACGCTGGCCTAGTGGATGATGGCTGTCAATACTTTGATAGCATGAGTCAAGATTATCACATTTCACCAACAGTGGAGCACTATTGCTGCATGGTGGACCTTCTTGGCCGGGTTGGACGACTCAATGAGGCAAGAGACTGTATTTACAAAATGCCAATAAAACCCAATGTAGCGGTGTGGAGATCTTTGCTTGGTGCTTGTAGATTACATAGTAACATAAAACTTGGTGAATGGGCTGCGAAACACCTTATTGATTTGGAACCTGAGAATGCTGCAAATTATGTGTTGCTATCCAACATCTATGCCACATTAGGCTGGTGGGATGACTTGGAAAAGGTGAGAAAGATCATGAAAGACAAGAAGGTGAAAAAGAATCCAGGATGCAGTTGGATTGAGCTGGATAACAAGATCCATACTTTTATTGTTGATGATAGATCACACCCACAAACCCATGAAATCTATAGAGAGTTAGAAAGGTTGTCTAGGAAGATGAAGGATGCAGGGTATGTGCCTGACACTAACTTTGTGCTACATGACTTGGAGGAGTAGTAGAAGGAACATATTCTCTGCTACAATAATGAGAAGTTGGCTAGTGCATTCAGGCTATTGAATGCATCTTCTAGTGTGTGATGATAGTCACACTGCTACTAAACTCAAATCCAAGATTGTTGGACGACAAATTATTATGAGAGTTGCCAATAGATGTCATCATTTAAAAGATGGCCATTGTTCTCGTGGAGTTTATTGGTGATTCTAAGAGAAACCATAGACTTGCACAGCAACAAGCTTGGATACATTATCAGTTTTGCATTGGGAGTTGAGGACTATGTAACGCTTTTTTATTTTGATTATACTCGGAGTTTTGATATTTAATGATAGATGGAGCTAGACTGGGGCAATTGTTATGTGTAATGCTAGTGTATGCAAAAGTGATAAGCATGACATGGTGTGAATTGGAGTATACAAAGTTGAAATGGTTGATTGTTGGAGTTATTGGAAGCATGACTGTAATGGAGACTTACTGAGGGAGTAGCAGTTTTTTACATAGCAAAATCTACATCCATCGACTCTGGATGAAGTAACCGCAAATATGGCATACCCTCCACAACCCTAGAGAACAACGTGAAGTATATCTTGTTTTATTTTATTGAGGAAGAGATCGTTAGAAGGATTCGATTAGACTTTAAGAATGAGCGAAGGTATTCAACAATATATACACATAAAGGGATAAAGAATATTTTGTAAATTGTGGAAAAACAATAAAAAGCTGCAGAAGTACATTACTAGAATGAAAATATACAAGAGTTTAGGATTTTGAGAAGCTCTTTTACAGCCCAGAGTTTTATTTTTGAGTTTTGAATGTGGGGCTTGTTGTAGGTCATGCATAGGTGACACCATTTCTCACGGGACTGTTCCCAAGTATGACTACCATATAGGATTTCCTAACTGAAAGCATCCTAAGTTTGTCTCATGGGATTTCGTTAGAAATGGATCCCATCACTTGTTACAGGGGAATTCTATGAGAGTCTCCAATAATCTCCAATGGGGTCACCTAGTAAAAGTTGCCCATAACACATTCATTCACTAGCTTGCCCAGATACTAAATACTTGATAATTGTGCTGTTCAACTATTTACCTTCTAATTATTTATAAAATAAAGTTACGAAGTTATATTTTGAAAAAAATACTAATATTGCATTAGTTTGAGGTACAGAAGAACAAAACCTTTGTTATAGAGTAATTTGGACTACTAAACCTCGAGAGTGAAGAAAACAATGAGAAAGGCCTATCAATACCTAATACTATAGACGTTTGGAATAACCCAACCAAGATTGTGCACGGAAAGATGGCCATGCACACATCTTGTAGCATCTCCGTAGGCAACGCATAGTTGGGATGTTAGTTGTAATAAGGTTGTGCATGTTAAGCTTTTATTGTTGTTATTAGGTTATTTCTAAATTACATGAGCATTCAATGCATTTGCAAAACAACAACATAAAGAGGATATTTGAAAGAAACACAATTACAAGGTACACAACATTTTATCTTGGGAAATCCTCATGGGGGAGAAAACCTAGCAAAAACTTCCTCAATAATAGATTGTCAATACAATGCCAAGACTAAGACCAAAACACCAAATATAAACCAAGACTGAGCATGCATTTCTCTTCTCCTTCCTCCTGCAACTGCAACTTCCTTCAAGATATGCACACTAGATGAGTGAGTGTGAGTGTGTATAAGTGAGACACCATCCTCACATATAAATACTAGTTGAGGAGGCGCTAAGGTTATGTCTCTTCACTTAGTAGGGCCGACTTCTTCTAGAAGTGGTTGAAACCACTTTATAAACACTAGGGGTCAACTTTACAAATTCCACCATATAAATATGGTTTAACCAATCCACAAAAGGGGATTTGATCTTATACAAGACCTGACATGATCAATCCGCAAAAGGGGATTTGATCTATAAGATAATAACTCAAATATAATTCGAATATTCTTCGAAGTTACAATATTTCAACACCCCTTAACGAGAAGGGTATTCTACTGACATGACCCAATACAACATCTGACATGACCCAACACAACATCATCAAGAGAAGGAGAGGGCAACATCATCATTAGCATCTAGAACACTGACTGGCACATCTATAAATCATCAGAAGTTTTTCTCATCATCAATATCATCATCGTTCACAGTATGGAGTTGGAGTAACATCATCATCATCGGCAACAGCATGAAGCTGAAACATCAACATCAATAGCATGAAGCTAGAACAAAAACATCAACAACAAGAGGCTGGTACAACATCATCAACAACAAGAGGCTGAAACAACAACATCAACAACACGAGGTTGAAACAACAACATATGGCAACAAAATGAGGCAGGTGCAACTACAAGATTTTGTGGTACTATGACAGACCGTCCTTACCGGACCTTCGAGATCTACCCATGAATCATAAGATTCCCTAGGATATAAAATCTTAACAAGCTACCATGTGGTACTCTAACAGATTGTCATTGTCGGACCTTCGAGATCTACCCAGGAATCATAAGATTCCCTAGGATATAAAATCCTAACGGAGCTACCACTACTGACCACAACTGGCATATACATGCATAGGTACTCTGACAGAGCATCCTTACTGGACCTTCAGGATTTGCCTAGGGATGATCAATCCCCTAGGATATAAAATCCTAACAAAACTACCCAGTGTTGGTCAGGATACCATAGTATCATTAGCATCACTCCCCCTTTTGAGGGAGGTCCTTTCAGACAACACCAAGCTTCTCTCAGAAGTACTCAAACTTCACACAAGACAGAGGCTTGGTCAACACATCTGCAACCTACTCATCTATGCCAACATATTGGAGATTTACAGGTCCCCTCTACACCATCTCACGAATGTAGTGATACCAGATCTCTATGTGTTTCGACTTATCATGGAACATTGGGTTCTATGTCATCTTTATACAACTCTGGTTATCACATAGAATCATGGTGGCTTCCATCTCCAAATCGAACAGACTCGTCAACAACTTCCGAAGCCATATGGATTCACAACTGGCAGAACATGTTGCATTTTACTCCGCTTCTGTCGTGCTGAGAGAAATACTAGATTGCTTCCTACTTTTTCATGAAGTCATGGCTGATGACCCCAAACTAAAACAACATCCTAAAGTGATCTTCCTGTCTGAAGCACTTCCAGCCAATCTGAATCAGTATAACCATACAATCTGAAGTCATGATCTCCAATATAAAAGAGACCATAATCCAACATACCCTTAAGGTATCTCATCACATGCTTTGCAACTACAAGGTGAACACACGTCTGGGCTCTACTAGATACTGACTCAAGGTGTTCACAACAAAGCATATATCTGGCCTGGTATTCGTTAGATACATCAACGAACAAATAATCTGTCTGTATAGAGTAACATCAACCAACTCTGGCAAAATATCAACCAGGAGCTTCAAATTCGTTTCCATGGGTGTGTTCATGGCTTTACATTCCAACATGTCAAATATCTTCAGTATTTCAACTACATACTTCCCTTGGTTAAGGAAGATCTTCTCTGGGATCTGCCAAACTTCAAGACCTAAGAAATAATGCATCGGGCCTAGGTCTTTCATCTCAAACTATGTGGTGAGCTTCTTCTTACAATCTGTGTTGAGCTTTTCTTCTCTAGTGAGGAATAAATCATCCGCATATAGTAGCAATATAACTGGCTCATCATTCATAACCTTGTAGTAAAGGTTAGAATCAACTTTACTCTTGGTAAAGCCCAAACTCATCAGGAAACTATCAATTCTACCATACCAAGCTCCATACCAAGCTCTAGGAGTTTGCTTCAACCCGTACAAATATTTCTTCAACCTACAGACACGAGTCATTCTATTTTCAACTTCAAACCCTTATAGTTGTTCTATGTACACTTCTTCTTCAATAACACCATTTAAGAAAGTTGTTTTCAAATCCATCTAGTGTAACTTCCACTTCATTTTGGCTGCAAGAGCTATGATGGTTCCGATAGAAGTGTATCTGGCTACAGGAGAAAATGTCTCTTCATAGTCAATACCTTCCTTTTGAGAAAAACCGCGGGCCACAAATCTTGCCTTATGTTTTTCAATACATCTGTCTGCTGCATGTTTTATTTTGTATATCCACTTGGAAGATACCACATCTTTGTTCTTTGGTCTGGGAACTACTCTCCATATATCATTCTTTATAATGGACTGGTATTCTTCTGTCATGGCGTCCATCCATTCTTTCTTTTGAACAATTTCTTCAAAGCAAGTAGGTTCATTTTCTATGAGATCGCACATCAAGGCCATATAGCTAGAGGATGGCTTAGGTTTCTTTCTTTGTCTCATGGTTCCTTCTGGGACACCATACTTCTCTACATCTTGAATAAGTTTTCTCACCCAAGCTGGCTTTCTCTTGTGAGAGATCATCATACGGGGAGGTTATTGAGATTCTATCATATCATGATCTTTTGGAATCTCATCATTAGGGGTAACTGTAACTGTAACTTCCTTCACGGGTTCTGCAACTCTGGGAGCTACGTGTTCTTCTTCCTATACTTCTTCAAGCTGATATTTCCTTGATCTTTTGAGTGTTGCATCTTCATCAAAGGTTACATCTTCGTTGATCTCAATATGATGGTAACCTGGTATGTAAATTTCAAAGGTCTTAGAGACCTCACAGTATCCAACTTAGTTCTCTTTTCTTTTGGAATGTGTACAAATACTAGACAACCAAATATTTTGAAATGGCTTACTTCCGGCTTCTTTCTGGTGAACATTTCTTCAAGACTTTTGAATCCAAGTGCACTATGGGATAATCTGTTTTGGACATATATTGTTGTTCTTGCTACTTCAGCCCATAAGTGCATTGGAAGATCTTGATTGTGAACCATAGTCTTTACTGCTTCCCTAATCATTATATTATTTCTTCTTGCTACATCATTTTGTTGAGGATTATAGGGAGTGGTGAGCTCCCTCTGAATCCCAACATCTCTGCAAAAGCTTCCAAATTCATTTGAAGTGTATTCTCCTCCATTCTCTGACTTGAGTATCTTGATTTTCCTTTCGGAGAGGTTTTCTACCAAGGCTTTGAATTCCTTGAACTTTTCGAGTACTTCATCTTTTGACTTCAAGAGATAAACCCAAGTCTTACAAGAGTAATCATCAATAAAATATACATAGTATACATACCCTCTTAGAGAGGTTGATGGCATTGGACTACATACATCTGAGTGGACAAGCTCCAAGATTCCTTCTGCTTTACTGTTGCTCTTTGGAAAAAGATTATTTATGTTCTTTCCTTGTGCACATCCCTTGCATACACCTTCATTATCAACCTTTAATTATGGTAAACCTGTAACTACCTTGCTTACATATGGTAAGGCTTTGTAGTTGATGTGAGCTAGTCTTCTATGCCAAAGTTCACAAGGACTTTTAGTAGAGTGAGTTAAGGATACATCCGAGTGACCTTTTAATTTGTACAACCCACCTTATTTTGTTCCAATAACAACTGCATCTTCTATATTTTTTCCTTTAGGCCACATAAGAACTTCACCATCTATGAATGCAACCCTAAAACCTTTCTTATCTAGAGCTGAAATAGAAAGTAAGTTCTTTGTCAAGCCTGGTACATATAGTGCATCCTTCATTCTCATCGGAGTTCTTGAATCAAGTTTGTAGGTGGATTTTCCCATTCCTTTGATAGGGTACTGATAATCATCTCCAAGTGAAACTTACTGGGGGAAGTCCTTTTCTGTAAGGCTAAAGAGAATGTTCTGTAAGGCTAGAGAGAATGTATTTCTAACCTATCATGTGCTTAGAGGCACCGCTATCTATGAGTCAAGTATCCTCCCCAAGTGTCATAGATCCTGAGAGGGAGGGAAAAAAAACATAATCTTCAATCTCTTCTTTAGTTAACTTCTTGGGTGGCTCATCATCTTCCGCTACATGGGCATGATGTCTTTTTATATTTCTCCTCTTGTATTCTTCCCTTCTGGCAGGACAATTCTTAGCAATGTGCCCCATCTTATCACAATGATAACATTGATAAGAAGAGAAACATTTTCCCTTTCTTTGACCCTTATGAAATTTCTGGAATCTCTTTGGAAGGTGAGATTCTTTATGAAAGTTGATGCTGGAGCATCGCTCACCCATGAAGCAAGCCAGCGCGTGGAGCAAGGAAAGGACAGCTGGACAGCGCCAAATTTCAAATTTTGAAACATTGTAATATGGCTGCGCCAAACATTAATGCGTTGATGTAATGAAGCACACTTGTATATTGTAACGGACCTTGAGCAGATAAGCTCTCGTCCTTAGGTAGCTGAGGCATTTATTAGATTTAATGCAAGTAGATAATTTAATTAAGTCTAGATTAGACAGTTTT
>JZKD02S1008922.1:0-13495 GCA_000966675.3 Picea glauca
TGTAGAAATTAGACAAAATATATCATCTTTATTAATATCCATTTTTAATTAAAATCATTCACAACAAATATTTCTTTATACTTTTTGATGAAATTATTATAAATCCATATATTAGTAGTCACCTTATTCCCTTTAACCTTAAATTCAAAATTCCACACATCATTATTCCTGATGTTTTCATATGTTTCTTGCTTGTCTTCAACCCATTATGTAAAAAATGACTCCTGATCAATAGGCTCAAGCTTAGAATAAGCCAAGGTTCTCTTTAATTCAATAATATATCCATACCTTTTGTTTTGATCTTTCATTCAAGAGTACCTTAAATTCAAAATTCCATACATCATTCTTCCTGATGTTTTTATATTTTTTATTCCCTTTAACTTTAAATTCAAAATTCCACACATCATTCTTCATGATGTTTTCATATTTTTCTTGTTTGTCTTCAACCCATTATGTAAAACATGACTCTTGATCAATAGGCTCAAGCTTAGAATAAGCCAAGGTACTCTTTAATTCAACAATATATCCCTACCTTTTGTTTTTATCTTTCATTCAAGAGTACCTTCTAAGAGTTGTTATAACTCTCAATGTTTCCTCAAGATTCAATGGCTTAGAAAATATCATTTACAGGATACCATATTAAAAAACGTGAACGTTCTCTAATGATTTCTTCAACTAGTCTTTCCTTTAATCCTTGAAGGATTTAATTATTTAAATAACTCATCATATTCATCACAATGGGTAGCATTTCCTTGGAAAATTTGACCTGCACTATGTTTTTGAACTTGTCTTTATCTTTTATCAAACTTTTTCATTGAACAACATTTAATGACGCTCATCATATAACAACAAACATAACACTATAGACTTATCATATCTTCTTTTGGATCAAGATTCTCCACCACATGTTGGATTATGGTCCTTACCAAAATTATCGGTCTTCTATAGTCATACAAAACCATCAACCATAAACTTCCTTCTTTCACACCTCTCCACCACATGCTTGATTATGGTCCTGACCAAAATTATCAGTCTTGTATAGTCATACAAAACCATCAACCATAAACTTCCTTCTTTCACACCACTTTGGATGTCAATAAGGTCTCATACAATTGTTCAAAGGAACATACCTTTTCTATGGTAGTGCTTTGGGACAAATACCTAGTAGTTTCTAGATAACCCATTTTTAAGGTTACGGGCATACATTTTGCATCTATGATTTTATCTCCCACATCATAAAACTAAATTTGTATTTAATTGAGTTAGCCTAATATCAAGGAAGAACTTTATTAATCTATCATCCTATAAGATTCAATTTGCTTCATAAAAAAATTATCTATCATCATCAAAGATTCAATTTTCTTCATAAAAACATTTCCTTGACATGCCAGAGAACCTCTACAAAGACTTCGCCTCGTCACATAACTCCTTCATAATATTAAACTTCTCACATGTCAGATCAACGAAGATAATATAAGATAATATAGTAATCTGTATGGTCATTTGGACCCTTACATTCTTCTTTATTTCAGATACTTTAATAGAATTTGTAGGTTTTGAGTTAGATCTCACAATTTGAGAATAAACTTCCCCCTCCTTTAATATTAGATCCATGAAATACTTCTAGGAAGTATTGTTAGACCTACCTTTTAGTGCCTCAAACTCATTGAGATTCAAATTCTCTAAGTTTGAGAATAAAATACAACTTAAGTTCTCATGAAGAATAGTTATAGTTTTGGAATGTATTTACAAGTAACAACACTTCTCTCACACACAAGTTATCTTCCTTAGAACATGGAAATGTATAGATTAAGCAACCCTAAACTCCATCTTATCAAGTCATGTGTAGATGTCAAATTCATCATCAAATTTATATTTTGGTATATTCATTTATGTGTTGTATGCAAACTTTGAAGTTTTGTCTTTTCTTCCTTCTACAACTTCATCTTCAGTTTGTAATTTATCATGTGAATAATATTCAACATGAAAAAAAGTTCATTAAAGAAGTGTGAGGGCTCACTATTCTTAGTTATTAAACATGGATTGAATTTTATTATATAGATGGTGATACAAGGTATAGATCAACCACATCCACCTTGGGTCAACAAATCACCCCATATTCAAGTATCACATGTCAAGTTAAATCTAGTTGATGTGAATTTATTTTTCTTATTCTCTTTTTTTTTTTCATTTTTTCGTATTGATCTAAAATATTAGAAATATGTATGAAGCCACCCATATGTTTATTTCATTCACACCCCATGTGTCACTTGGAACTACCACCTTTGCATTGCACCCTTTAGTTGTGTACCTTTTATGTCCATGACACATCGGCATGAGGTTGTAATGACCCGATCGTTATGACTACAAGCGAAGCAAAAGTGCACTTTTTTTTTTGTTTAAGGGGTAACAAGCAAGAAGGCAATGACGACAGAAGTTTGACCACACCATAGATGATGAACAAAATCACACAACACAGGAAACAGACAACTATGACACCATGCACATGCACAAAGGCGACTAACCAAAACATGCACAAAATAACAAGGAGGAATGACTACCCACCCAACACAAACACGACCACGGCTACAAGTTGAGGGACTACATCCCCATCCCGACATAATGACCTAGATGAACAATATGATAATCTCAAGGCACGTGAACCCAACACCTGAAGGTGTTCAACCCATGCGCTAAAAGCAACTTGCAACGCCCAACAACACTCACATAGAACGTACCGACTCCGGCCAATATATTATTCGCCGCTATCCCACAAGGCGCACCATGATCCCTGCTTCAAGAATCATGTCATTCTCAGGTGATGGATGCATCAATACCTTAGCTCAAACATAAGCTATCCGGACCAAGGACTCTACAAAACTCCGACGCGCTAGGAGTCAAATACTAACGGGGAGACTATACCTACACCCCTAACAAAAGGTTGAAGAGACATAAGAGGACGAGGAGAAGGGGTGACGCCAGCCCATACACGACATCATCCCCAACCCAACCAATGACCCAGTCTAACCATTCCATGATTACAATCTATTTTAACATCGGTTCCATTCTAAACGGGGCACATCAAGTTACAATTAGTCAATAATGCACCTGCTAAATAACATTAATACAACCAATCTTGCATCTCTAAGTAATCAATATTAAAACTATAATTATAAATGCCATCTAACCTCAATCATAATCCAAATTATCAAGTCTAAAATTTGCAATCTAGTCTTTACTCACCAATCACATTTTAATCATTAACACAACTTAAATGGTCAATTCTATAATAATCCAAATTCTCCATCCAACTAGCCATTAACTTAACAACAATGGTAACAATCTTAAGGTAGATACCATTATAAAAATCAATAAAGAAAATCACAAGGCATTTAACATGACAATTAACCAGACATTTACTATAGCATTAATAACACTAACTACATCAATGCAGAAAGCAACAATGAAACATTTATTAACTCAATAACTTACCCCCCGTGTCATTCTTTACTAACTGTACCAAAGGAAAACTATCTACAAACATTAAAGGAATCAACTAAGAAGTGTTAATGCCATAAATCCATATACATTCAATGAGAGACTAAGGCCATGCACCGAATTAGTTTTACTGCCATACGCCTTTAATAAGATTCACTGCCAGGTAAAGGTAAAAACTCAGGGCATGACGCCAAAGCATTTAGTTGGTTGTCTAGAACTTAGGTCATTTATAGGTTAAAGGCGTAGTCAGCAAAATAGGCAAATTGTGGCCATTCGACTGCATACACAATCCACAATAAAGGCGATTTGGGTGTGAATGACTGGAAAAATGCAGTCATCAAATCCAAGGCCAAATCGTGGGTGGTTAAACAACAATCTCAGTCTTATTTTAAAAGCAAAGTCATGGGCATTTAAACAATATATCAGTCTCATTTTAAAAGAAAAAATCGTGGGTATTTAAAACAACAATCTCAGTCTCATTTAAAATCCAAAATAATGGGCATTTAAAACAACAATCTCAGTCTGATTTAAAAGAAAAATCTTGGGCATTTACAAAAACAATCCCAGTCTCATTTAAAAGCAAAAATCATGGGCATTTAAAACAACAATTCAGTCAACTTTCAAAGGGAAAAACATGGGTAAATAGATCTAGCTCAGGCAAGTCAATTAGAGAAAATTTGAGGGTATTTTTAACAGTAACTCAGTCTCGTTTTTAAGTGGAAAAAATCGTGGGTAAATGCAACTAGCTCAGGCAGTTGATTAGAGAAAATTCGAGGGCATTTTTAACAGTAACTCAGTCATAATTTCAAGGCAAAATCATGGTCAAGGACACCCAAAAGGACATTCATGCCCCAATCATCACTTAAAGGGTAAAATGTTGGGCAAACACACCATATTGAAGCCAAATTGCAGTCAATAATTAAAAGGTAAAACGTTGGGCAAACACACCAGGGTAAAAAAAAACAAGACAATGCAGAGAGGGATGAATAAATCGAGGTTTCCCTTTTTCACTGCCAAGATGCCAATGCCAATGCATACAGGAAAACAAAAACATTTTGTATTTCTTACCATGGTACCAAATGTAAAACACAAATAGAGAAATAATCACAAATCGTTTATCCAATTCCAGTGTACCAAATAATATAATGCAGACTTAGAAATTAATTTTTTTTCCCATTTTCAGGATGCCAACATAATAACACAAATTGAAATCAATTCGTTTTTCCATTTCCAGAATACCAATAAAACATAGACAGGAATAAAAAATAAAAATGTTTTTCCATTTCCAGGATACCCTTATAAAAATGAATACATGAAATCAATTCGTTTTTCCATTGCCAGAATTCCAATACAATGCAGACAGGAATAACAAATAAAAACGTTTTTCCATTTCCAAGATACCATTATAAAAATACAGACATGAAATCAATTTGTTTTTCCATTGCTAGAATACCAATACAACACAGACATGAATAACAAATAAAAATGTTTTTCCATTTCCAGGATACCATTATAAACATGAAGAAATGAAATCAAATTGTTTTTCCATTGTCACGATACTAGTACAACGCAGACCATGGTGAGAGAAACACAAGGATCCATTGGGAAATTTCATTGAAATGATTGCAAGGATTCTAAAAGTCAAGGCCCAGAGAAAAACCAACAAGGATGCAAGATAATCCATACGGAGAGGTTTTTGATAGATGACGCAAATCAAAACAAACAAACAAGGACAACAACAGAGGTAGACGGCTGACAAGAACGTCCTTTGTTCATCGTCCACGTACAGAAAAGCAGGGCGTTGAGATCCATAGTTCTATTAACACCGAAGCGATGCAAATAGATTAGGATCCTGGCCGACTTCTTAGGCGAGGACTGATGAGATAGGGACGGAAGGAAAAAACAACCACAATCTTCACAAATCAATACACCATAGGGAAATCAATACATGCCGAGAATCGAATTCCATGGGAGTCGATCAATCATCGAGCTATAGGCTATGGAAAAACTTAGTCATCGACTAGAACGCTAAGACAATCAATTTACTTACCCAATTAAACATGCAGATCCAAAGAATAAATCCTACTACATTCTACGATGCAAAAATAAAGAAAGCATATCGTTGCCTGATCGCCTGCTCCGAGTTGATGTCTCACACGCTCCATCAAACTCCCACTTTCTGACCGATGAGACTTCACCGGTAACTCCCAACCAATTCTAGGGGTACTCTTCTTCCCTCTTATCCCCCCGAGCCGCAAGGTTGAGCTACCACTCCTCACCGAGTTGGGTATCCCAACTCCCAGAAACTAAGTTAGTCAAGTACATATTTCTACAGTGTAACGTTATGCCAAACAAAAGAGATCTCTCTTCATCCTCCTCCCTCCTTTATATATATTTTTGAAGTCCTTTAACTTCAAAAAATCTCATTGAAATTAAAGTTTAATAAATTAACTCCTAAAAATCCTCCCCGTACAAGTGTCACCCATCCCCTTCATTCATCCATAAATTAATTTATTTAATTAATTAATTACCCCTATTTCCCTCACCCACCTAAATTCAATCCTAGAATCNAACTCAGGATAATATCGAACAAGAAAATTTTAATGAGGAGAATATATGGGTAAATATAAATGAAAGAAGAAATGATAATCAATCAAAAATGTTACAAACAATTAAAGATCTTAAGGCACAATTACAAAGTGTGAAGGATGATAATGAACGTATCCTAAAAGAATAAGAAGATTTAAATGACATGTTATTAAACAAATAACATGATCGTGAAAATTTTAATAACAAATAATATGGCTCTAACTAAATTGGAAACGGAACATGTAAACGAAAAGAAAGAAAACATAAATCTTCAGATACTAACATTGAATATACAAATGACAAATTGGATAATAAAAGAAAACATAAATTTGAAGATTCAAGTGAAAGTAGTGACAGTAATCGACAGGAAACTAAAAATAAACATAAGTCTTATGATGAAATCACTAGGGAATTTAAAAAGATAAAACCCCTTGTGTTGAATGGTGAAATTGAAACAAGAAAAGAACCTAAAGCATGGCTTTAAGGAATGAAGAAATACTTCCAAATATATCATTATTCTAGTGAATTAAAAGATAAAATGGAAATATATAACTTGATTGGGAAATTTGATATCTAGTGGCAAGATACAAAAAAGGTAAAACATATTAAAGAACTATACGTAACTTGGAAAACTTTTAAGAAATATTTTAAAAGACAATAAGTTTGTCAAAACAGTATTACAAAGAAAAGGCTAAGGAATTTTATGATTTAAAATTGGGAAGTATGACAATGAAGGATATGTGTAGTGAGTTCTTAAGTTTGTTGTGTTATGTACCTTATATTGTTGATGAAAATCCAAAGATTCAACAGTTTATAAGTTGTCTACCTCCTATTTATAAAGAAAGAATTGAGTATAATAACCCAAGAACACTAGAAGAAGCGAAGAAGCAATGAGGAAAGCGAATTTCAATTATGAACAAAATAAAAACAAAATGCAGAATGTGAATAATTGGAAAGATAAAATGTGTAATAAATTTGACCAAAAAGGAAGAGAAGAAAAATTTTACAATAATGATTTTGGAAATAATCAGTGGAATTATCAAGGGAATAACTACAAAGGTAATAAGCCTTATAATCAATCTAGGAATAAGGAAAAAGAACCAGTTAATGTTTATAATACAAATATAGTCCAAAGACAACATTTGAAATGTTGGAAGTGTGGTGACCCACATTACTATAAGGATTTTTCGCTCGGGAAGACAAATAACAACAACCTACATGTTGTCCGTGAATCCTCTACAGTTGACGAAATAGCAAGGAACATTCCAAAAATCAGCGTAGCATTGGAAAATAGACAAGCAGATCATCAGACTTCCATGGTGGAAGTAGAAGGTATGACAAATAAGGAACTAATCTATATTTTGATTGACCTTGGTGCTATTTTAATTTATATTTCACATAGGGTTGTGAAGATGTGTAAACTACAAAAAAATAAATTGAAAAGCCATGGTTAGTTCAGTTTACTACAGGTACAAAAAGGAAGGTAATTGAATTTGTTGGCAAGTGTGAATTCTTTATGAATGATTTCAAAAAATATGTTGAATTGAATTTTTTTCCCTTGGGGTCATATGATTTGTTGATTGGTATGAGTTGGTTAGAAGAACATAGAGTGATACTAAATTGTTATAATAAAACTTTCTTATGTACATATGATACTGGTAACATTGTTAATATTAAGGGAATACCTAAAACAGTTTTTGTTCATGAAATATCAACGTTACAAATGAAAACGTGTGTGTGTAAAGGTTGTAAATTATATGTTTTACATGTAATAGATAACAAAGAGGAAAATAAACAAATCAATATCGCAGAGTTTTATGTTCTAAATGAATTTAAAGACGTATTCCCAAAAGAAATTCTAGGATTACCTTCACAAAGAGATATAGATTTTACTATAAATCTAGTCCCTGGTGTGGTACCAGCATCCAAGGCTCCTTATAAGATGAAAATCATATATATGAATGAGCTAAAGATATAATTACAAGAATTAATAGATAAAACGTACATCTGACCAAGTTTGTCCCCGTGAGGGGCGCCTATAATTTTTGTAAAGAAAAAGGATGATACTTTATGATTGTGTATTGATTATAGACAACTAAATAAAATGACTATTAAAAACAGATATCCTTTACCTCACATTGATGATCTATTCTATCAAGTAAGAGGAGTAACGATATTTTCTAAAATTAACTTACATTTTGGATATCATCAAGTTAGGATAAAGGATGAAGATATTCATAAAGTTACTTTACGAGGTATGGACACTACGAGTTTGTTGTAATGCCTTTTGGTTTAACAAACACTCCATCCTCGTTCATGTGTTTAATGAATAACATTTTAAGTAAGTACTTCGATAAATTTGTTATTGTTTTTATTGATAACATATTAGTATATTCAAAAAATGAACAACAACATGAAGAATGTTTAGGGATAATTTTACAAGTGTTAAGGGGACACGGATTATATGCTAATATCAACAAATTTGAATTTTATAAGGATAAAATACAATATTTGGGGCATGTTATTTCTAAAGAGGGCATTTTTGTTGACTAGGATAAAATCAAAGCTATAATGGAATGGCATGTTCCCATAGACGTTACTGATATAAGATCTTTTATGGGAATTATTGGTTATTATCGAAGATTTCTTGAATATTTTTCAAAAATTGTGTATCCTATAACCTCATTACAAAAGAAGGGAATAATATTGAATTGGACAGAAAAATGTTAAGAAAGTTTTAATAAACTAAAACATCTCTTAACTACCGCTCCTATACTAAAAATTGCAGATCCATATAAATATTTTGTTGTCTGTACAGATGCTTGAAAGGATGGATTAGGAGGAGTGTTAATGCAAGAAAATTATGTTGTAGCTTATGAATAAAGAAATCTTAAATAACATGAAAATAATTATGTTACTCATGATTTAGAGCTAGCTTCTATAATTCATTCCCTTAAGATGTGGTGACATTATCTTATAGGAAGAATATTTTTGTTGATGTCTCATAATATTAGTTTAAAATACCTATTTAATCGGCAAAATCTGAAGGCTCGACAAGCTAGATGGTTAGCTTTCCTAAGTGAATATGATTCTGAAATAAAGCATATTAAGAGTAAAGAAAATAAATTTTGAGATGATTTAAGTCATCATGCGAATTTATTCTAGATGACCACAAGTAGCAGTTATGAGACAGATTTGGAAGATAAAATCAGAACGACAACAGAAAATGATGAAAATTTAAAAAATTTAGAAAGAAAAATAACAGAAGGTGAAGCAGGAAATGAATAATTAGATTATATAATAAATATAAATGGGTTACTAATGTTTAAAAATAGATTACACATACCTGATTCAATTGAAATAAAATTATTAATATTGAATGAAATGCATAAAAAACCATATTTTGGACACCCTCGGCACCAGAAAATGATTACTATGTTAATAAAGGAATTCTATTGGCCAAATATGAAAGTGAAGTAGTTGAATATTTGGCAAGATGCTTGGAATGTCAACAAGTAAAATTTGATCACAAGCACCCAACAATCTTACTACATCCTCTACCTATTCCGGAATGGAAATGGGAGGTTATTAGTATGGATTTTGTAACAGACTTACCCAAAAATAATAAACATAATGATTCTATTATGGTTGTTGTTGATAAATTAAGAAAGTAAATGTCTTTTATTCTTGTTAAGTCCACTTATAAAGCTATAAATATTGCTGATATTTTTATGAAAGAAATTTTTATATTACATGGTGTGCCTAAAGTTGTAATTTCTCATAGAGATGCTAAGTTTACAGGTACTTTTTGAAAAAAAAAAAATTAAAGGTTTGGACACCCAATTAAAATTTATTACTGCTTATCATCCGCAAGTAGACAGGAAGGCTGAAAGGGTAAACCAAGTTTTGGATGATATGCTTAGAATGTATGTAATGGATAAGCCTAGTAAATAGGAAGAGTATTTACATATATTTGAATTTTCTTATAACAATCATTTTTAGGCTTCAACTAAATTAATTCCCCTTAAAATAATTTATGGACGGAAATGTAACACTCCAATTTCTTGGGGTAGTCCAATGGAAAGATTAATGTTAGGTCCTAATATGTTAAAAGATATGGAACTAATCGTGAAATAGGTATAACATAACTTGAAGGTGGAAGAAGACCTACATAAAAGGTATGTAGATTTAAAAATAACTCCAAGAGAGTTCCAAGTTGGAGATCATGTTTATGTAAAAGTAAAACCTAGGAAAAGTTATTTGAGACTGGGTAATTGTACTAAGTTAGTTCCAAGATATTGTGGGCCCTTCGAAGTGTTAGCAAGAGTAGGGTCGATAGCCTATCACCTAGCACTTCTAGCTCCAATAAAAGTACATAATGTTTTTCACATTTCTTTATTAAAACAATATGTGCATGATGCTACTCATGTAGTTGATTGGGATGTAATACAGGCGGAACCCAAAGGAGAATTCCAAGTGAATCCATAATGCATTATTTATAGGAGAGAATTTATTCTCTAGAATCACACCATTGGGTAGGTAAAGGTGCAATAGAGACACCTTAGTCTCGAGGAAGCTACTTAGAAATTGGAGAGTCATATATAAGAGGCATATCCAATTATTTTTCAAGACGACTCGAAGGACCTTGAGTAACACCGAGGACCTTGTTAAAATTTAAGGGGGGATGTATGTAATATCCCATATTTTGAAACTATTAAGACTTTTTTATATTTATGTATTAAACTATCTATTGACTAAAGTTTGACCAAGGGTGGTCGAAACATTTGTGAAGACATTTTGAAAAATTATTTAATAAAAAAAAGGGAAGAGCAATCTAAAGGTAACTATTAAAGAGTGATTGTTGACCCACAAGGAGGAATGACAAGTGGTGCACTCTGAAAGACCAAGTGGGAAAGAGTTTGAGTCGAACTCAAGTGATGCATGGAGCATCTTCCTAGAAAATATGGTCAAACTCAAGTGAGAGTTAGAGTTGACAAGGTGGCTCATTAATGACCAAAAGTCCTAGACAAGTGAATAAAAAATATTTCACATCAATTGAGCATGAGGCTCATGTGACTCGGAAATATACTAGAGAACAAAATGTGTGAAGTTCTCAAGTAAATTTTGAAGAATAAAGAGCTATAGTATTTGTCCTTGTGGTTCAACAATTAGGCTCAGGGGTATTTAGAGCAAGTGAGATTCGTTTTTTTGGATTTTGGTTGGGTGGAATGGTGACCTTCAGATCATTTTTACCCATTTACTTGATTGGGATATTTTTACAGGTTTCATTCTCTTTTATTTTATTAACTATTATCAATATGTTGAGGAAAAGAAAATAGAAATACATTTTTTTTAGATGAGTGTAGTTCTAAATTTGGTTTTTAATGTTGAAAGTTATTATGAAAATGTTGTGTATTTTGTTTATATTACCAGATGTTTCAATTTTATGCATAATAACATGTGTTTAAAAACATATCGGGAAACCCAATCCATTTTTAAAGGAGTTACTCGTCAAAAATACTCGCAGTGTACAAACATCAAATTCCTTAGTGTAGAGATTATATAGAAGTTATTCTAGCTAAATCAAAATAGCACAGTGGAGTTACAAAATCAAAATCAATGATGGCCATGAGAAATAAGAGAACTAGAATGAGCTAGTATGAGTAAACCATTGATTTTCATAAATCCATAATAAGATATGTATTTGATAACTATAAGAATAATTGCCTTAGCAACTAAAATAAATTATATTTTTAATTTCAGTATAGAAGCATAATAAAATAGAGAGACATAATAAGCTACGTGTTTAACGCAGAAATGAATGAACAAGATATATTGCTAATTTAGACATCCAACAGAAAGGGACAAATAACTATTTTTCATAATGCCAAATTAGACAAATTAGAGATTTAAGAAGGCTCTTTTATACCAAAAAATGGAATCCTTATATTAGCTTACAAAATAACGAAAATCATTCAAAATAGTAATTTCAAGTTAATATAGTGTCGCATGACTCTATTACAAAGGGATTACTAAAATTTCATGATCCAAATTCGAAATAATTACAGGCTGAAACCTAATCCCTTCCAAATGCTAAACTTTGAAATTCTTGTAAGGCATACGTGGAACAACTTAAATATAAACCCTCGGTTGAAACCACAGTAAATGTTAGAATGTGAGTACTTGGAAGTGAGGGAGATGAAGAACGATGTCAGGATCGAGTAATATGTCATGCCAATCCAGGATACATGACATTATGGAAATGACGACATTAGTATTTAGAAATTGTTGGATAACCTAGTTGTAAAAATCATTACGAAGTATAGAGTGAAGGACTTCAGGAGCTTACCATCATTTTAGTATTTTCCTTGAATTCCATAGACGGAAAGACCAACCAACAAGAACGACTCTCGTTAATGTGGTTTAAAGCAATAGAAGGAACCTGCAAGTTATTTTAAAAACATCAAACGGTGGGAACTTTGGTTGTCAATACCGAATATATGGTGGGTAAATCATAAAAGAACCCAAAATATTACCAAACACTACTACAAAATGAGAGATAAGTGACCATGCAACCAAAAAACTTGGTCATTTCAGTTTTTTCAAGTGATAAATGACCAAAATTGATCAATTTTAAGTGAGATAACTAAAAAAGATTAAAATTAATGATCACTTTGGTCACGGGATATGAACTAAACTAAAAAAGACCAAGATAAATGATCAAATTTGGTTACGGGATATAACTAGACTAAAAATGACTACATAACAATTGGTCATTTATTTGGTCATTTTTAGTTGAGTCACTCCGACAATGGAGAATCACAATTTTGGAAATGAATTTGCTAAATTCTAACATTGCAGATGGATTCAGATACCCATTATAATGACCCATTCTAATGGGTCTCTGAATCCATCTGCAGTGTTAAAATTTAGTAAATTGTAGATCCCCTCATTTATCATTATTCAACAATTAACACACTAAATTAGTTATCATGGTGATGTCCTAGTAAACTATTTCTTATATATGATCATCTTGAAAATCTTGAAAATTCCATTGCAAATTAAGGATAGGAATTAATGATATATATGTCCCAATATCTCTTAAAAAAAAAAAAAAAAGTGCACTTTATTCCTATACAATACTTAATTTAATAACTTTTCTTATATTTGTGCACTATAACATATGGTAGTCTTAGGTGCTTCACAATACTCATTTTCAAAACAAGGAGACGAGTATAAGGAATATATGGTGTATGTTTGGATAAAAATAAACATTTGACATTTGTGAATTCCAACCAAATGGAGCAGTCCTTGATAAAAATATCAACACAATTCAGAATGGTGTACCTGGAATCCGAATTGTGTACTTCGAATGGTGTATTTGGAATGTGTGATTTATATTGATATT
>JZKD02S1008944.1:0-32741 GCA_000966675.3 Picea glauca
AATTCTTTTTTTCTTGATAAAATCTTGTAGACACCAACCTACTATTACAATGCTTATATGCACCAACCTACATGAGACACCAATATCCTTGAATAAGAACTAACTCAATAATATTTGTAGGCACCAATATGTAGGAGACACCAATCCCCCAACTGAGCACCAACTCAGTTCTTATTGTAGGAACCAACTTATAGCTTCTATATTCACAGGAACCCACTTGTAGAAGACACCAATATCCTTAGCTAATCATTATCTTAGCAATGATGTTTGTAGACACCAATTTTTATTGGTAACATGAATTTGTTGAAGCCTTCACCTACATGAATATGTTTCTTTGTCTCTATTGTCATCGTTCTCAATTTGAATAGTTTCAAAAGTTTCTTTTTACTTGTACCTACCAACCACCTTAGATAATTTTATTATCTTTATTTTATTTTTTGACTTCCTTAGACCTCACATCCTCAGATATTCTCTTCCTCAATCCACATATTCACACACACCATAAAACAAACATGACATTTTTATTTATATACTTTCTACCTCATGTTTTTACACACACAAAAAGAAATATTGCTCAATAGGTAAGCTTCGAGTTCTCTTATCTTGATTTAAATTAGGCTATCAAAAAACTTCCATAAAAACCAATATCAATCTCCTTCCACTACACATAATCTATTCATGGGATCTTATCACTCATGAGCCATCAGATGCAGTCCCTTAATTTGATCGTGGTCATTGTTCTACTTATTGGTCACTGTCACATTTTCTAATTACCTCTTAATTGTTCTACAGGGGAAACCAGAGAACAAATCATTTACTTTGTTAAACAAAGGATTCATATATTACTTGTGAATTTTCATGCACTATCTATGCTAGGGAAATCTACTCAATCTGGATAATGATGGTGAATTTTAAGCAAAGGAGTGTCAGAGAGAATAAGAGAATATGAATTAGCCAAAGCAGAGAGTCACCAAAGTCTAAAACACTCACAAGGAATAAAACCAAGGACTGACTATATAGTGTAGCCAGGGGAAGCATCTAGTTGTGACCCTGGTCTAGGCATAATGAAAATGGGAAGCTAAATGAACTATTCTACTGCAGCTAGTGGAAGCATCCAACTGTGACCCTGGTATGGGAGTAATGGAAAAAGGAATCTAAACTAACTATTCTAGCACAACCAGTGGAAACTGTTAGCACTAGAAGTCACCTCTGGATTGCGACAAAGTTAAGCCCAATACCCATCAGTTTGTATGTCACAATGAATAAATTTGAGGGTGGTATAATGGACACAGTCTCAAGATTATATTGCTTTAACTCAGAAAACTGGGTTGGCATACATAGAAAAGTGAGGTCTTAGTCTAACTTCAGTCAGTGATTTGCTGCATAGTGGTGAGTGGGGGGAAGAACCTAAAGAAGATGAAGTGGTCTGCTGTGGACGTCTGATATTTCTGCAGCCAAAGGAGAAGAGAACTTGAAAGACAAGATATTCTTGTCTCAGATATACAGGGAACTAATTGAAATTATCATGAACTGAAATCAATCATACATCACAATTCAATGGTAATTGCCCAACTGGATCGTCCATGCTTGGGTCATTCAGTGTTGGAAGGAAAGAAACACAGGGAATTGATTAAAACTGACAGTGGTGTCACTGTGATCAAACATACATCACACAAACACAACTATCCTCAATTGGATCTTCCATGCCCGAGTTTTCTAATACAACCATTACCAAGAGATGAAAAGGAAACTAAATTTCATTAGACAAGAAGTCTCAAATACATAACATAACTAGAGAACCAAAGGCTTTTACTAAAGCTTTACAATCGGGAGCTCCGCTCAACCATCTACACTTACAAAATATAAAAAATAAGTATATATACTCAGAACTGCTAACATCCCCCATGGACGCAATTGGACCCCTGCATTCAAAGATTTGCGTTTCTTCTCCCTCTGTCAGACTGCACAAGATTTCCTTTGTCAGACTCAAATCTAAGACAATATGGGTTTTGCAGGAAAATTTCATGACAGGGTGACCTTGGGCTGATAGCCCGCCTCCACAACCGGTGCTTCCATGCTTCCTATTTATGGTTGAAACGAGTTTTCAACCACCTTCTTAAGCTTCATTAACTTCCCTTATTGGGATCGAGACGAGCCCAGACATCCATGAATGCTCTTAGGCGGCACTCTTGACTTGCTGAGTTAAACTTTGCACCTTGAAACCATGTTTCCTTCCTCTGATTTTAATACAAACACTCTCGACCCCTTTGGCATGGCTCTTTTCAACCGCCCCATGTGACTGTGGGCTGTGACCTCACGCTTGTCTCGCATGATGTTTCAGGGTTTCTCATTTTGAGAGTTTTCACCCCATCTTGGCTTCAATATCGTGATGCTCGAAATCATGAAACAGTCGCTGAGATCGATGGTGAGACTCGCTTCAAAATGGACGACCACGATCGTTCCCTTGACAACACGAAATTCCGACTATGCGACGAGTACTAGGCCCTTTTCCCGGACCTGCTTCCTTTGTGACTGGGCGCTAGGACCTTGGGCCCAATTTCTGGGAGCTTTTGCGATTTTGCATTTGAGGAGAAAGAGATGCTTCTCCTGGGAAACCTTGAATTCATGAAATCACGAAATCGAGATTTCACATTTCGGGGCTGTTAGCACTCTGTAAATCTATTTGGATGATAAAAAGATGACGAAGGTAACTTTTTCAACCAACTTTGAGACTCGAAACTAGCATTTTGGATATGGAGAGGGCTCTCTCAGAAATGGCATGGTCTCCACCCAGGATATGAATTTGAAAACAATGGCTAGATTTGACACCTATGGTAAAATGGTTTCTTTTTATATTGGCACAGAAAAGAAAAACTTGGGCTATGGGGTTGATTTGAGGAAGAGACGGAACAAATGACTTAGTGAATGGATTCCAGAGGAGAAGGTTAGGCGAGCAACAACCTTCAGTGTAAATCGTAAAGTGTGATGGGAGAAAAACACAGGAAGTAACTCAAGAGCACCGATGTGGACGAATTCAAAGTTAGCTTGAGAGGAAAACGTTTTGTCTAAGTGTCGCGAACAAGGGGTGCTATACAGCGAATCCGCAAGCTCAAAAATTCGTTCTGAAATAGACATTATAAGATATGAAATAAAAGGTAACAAGAAACACATACGTGAATAAAGGCCACAATACATCCGACTATCACAACTAGAATCTTTTCATCAAATCACAGGACCTTTACATTAGATTTCAGTCAAAAGACTCAGATTACATACAATAAGAATCACTTACCCAATTTTTCCAACTAACTTTGTTTACATGAAAATGATCCCCATATATAGAAAACTAATTTCACCCTTGTTTGTTAGGGTTGAGCTACTCCCTCCTAGAATAATGGTTCCATTTTCTTTGAAAGAGAACAATAACTTCAATGGATTCACTAAAAATAGAAAACCTGACTTTTCCAAATCATAATCGTAACCGAGATATTCTTTACAATCATTGATCATAATCAAAATTTGACCCTATTGTTTTGATAAGTCATCATTTTCACTTCTGGACACTCTGTCACCCCTGCACAACAAGTCTGCTATGCAATAGTAACCTACAACAAAAAATGCACCAGAATGCGCAACAAACTAGGAAAATAGGCGTTAAAGATGACATTGTATCTCACTGATAAAAATCTATTTTTAGAAACTGAGAGAGGTTTTGGTATCTAATATATTTATAAATAAAAACCTCTCTCGGTTTATTTAAATTCATCTCCAGGTGGTCGGAATACGTGTCGCAAAAACATGTCTTGGACAGGAAATCATGAAAGATGAAAAATAGGGCTCAAAGATTCCTTCGAATCTCCCAATACGTAACACATTTTTAAAAATCAGAGAGATTTTTTATTATTTGATTTGTCCTCGACAAAAAACTCTTGGGGATTTTCAAAATTCCTCGCCAGTTGGTCATAAAGTGATCTTGAATTTGACCTCTAAACCAATCATTTGCGTAGTGCGACCTGTAGCCTATGCATAGGAAAATCCTTTGCGCGAAAGCATCCTATGTGAAACAGTATCCCATTGCACGACGAAATCCACTACGCGAAAGCATCCTATGCGTGAAATCATCCTATACGCAATGAAAACCACTGTGCGATGACATCTTATGCGCAACAACATCCACTGCGTGATGAAATCCACTGCGTGACGAAAATCCACTACACAACGAAATCCTCTACGTGACGGAAATCCACTTCGTGATAGAATCCTTTGCACGGTAAAGCACTCTGCGCAACACGTAACAAATTTTGCATCGCGCAGTTGTAAATGGAAATGGAAATAATAAATGAAAACCGTCCTTTTGAAACTGATGCTTGGAGATGTTAGATGATGCTAGGCATAAAAAAAATATGGGTGCTAACATGCATGATTTCACAAAATTGTTGACAAACCTCTATCCTTAGCCATGAAAATCATGGTGCTAACAACTGGCTCCAATGAGGATGTTATTCTTCCTGTGAGGTAGCAAAGAACAGTAGATCAGGTGCCAATCCATTGGGCTTCTCCTAGGCTCAACTTTCCAACTATAACTTGTATCCTTCATCCGCTAAAAACCCAAAACTGTATATGCTCCAAACTAAAATCTGAAACTAAGGTGAAAATGAAAAATGCAGATTGCTAAAATAAATGCTCGTAGTACCGAGCTTATTCACACTCCTACCTACCCTAATTGCTGAAAATTATGCCAATCAAGTGAAATCAAAATTCCAATGAAACCATGCAAGCACTTTATCCACTTTTTTCTTTCTTTGCACATTCTTGCTCCAAAGCTTGTTTACTGTTAATTTGTTAAAAAATTTATCTATAAATTCCAATCTCAAAAAATTAAAAACATTGGGGTTGTTTACCGCCTCCAACAAAACTGCAAATGGATCCTCCAAAACATGCATAAAACAACAATCATGTTTCACCCCTTCCACTGCATCCTTGATTTCATTTAATTCAACATGTTGATTACCACAAAAGGCTGAAAATATGTTGAGACTGCTGGAAATAACAATCTTTTGAAGAAGAAGATAGTGCTGGCTGAAATGAAACCCCTAGTGGCAAGCAATACATATGTAACATTGATGTTGATTTACCATCATATTTATTTCCAAGCTCGTAGTTGATCACAGGATGAAAATATGAACTTAAACAACTTTCCATGTAATCAACAATAGGGTCATTAAATTATGAGAAGGTTGTTGGTCCTCTTCACTGATAACAATTTTTTCATGTAAAACAATGTCACTGTGAATGCAATCAGACCTCATTGCTTCCTCTGTTATCTCATTATTTACGTTCAACAATTCAAAGGAAGAAACAGATAATGGAAGATAGTTTTCATTTGCAAGTCCACTGCTTTGTTCATATTCAACATCTTGCCTGGAGGATTTCTGATTTGAAACATTATAAACATTTTTCTTGAGCAATTTGAAAGAAGAAAAACACAATGCAAAGGTTCTTTCACTGGATTCAAAACCTTCTTCATTTTCTTCTTTGTAACTGTGATATGTAGGCTGATTTCTCTCATTACACTGTTTAAAAGGAACATTTTCTGATAGAGAATGTCCAGTTGGTTGTTCTAGGAAGTTAACATCATAACCATCATCATATTCATCATATATAAGAAAATCAACAACATCTGCAATGTCATCCAACAAGAAAAAGTTTGGGACATCAACCTACTCTTCAACAAGCTGATTTGCAAATTCATTTTCTTGACTGTCTACAAATGAATACATAAAACAATCAACCTCATGCTTATCATGAGATGGATCAGAAACTAAACTAGTATCAAAGAAATTTGGGAGAGTAGCTTGTTCTTCAAGCTGATCATCATTCTTTTCAAACACATCCTCATGATATCCTTCAATAAAACTTATGACATGATCAACCTTCTACATATTATGTATAGTCTTTGGTTCCTTAGCTTTCAATTTCTCATCCAAAATCTCATTTTCCAGCTCCTTACATGCTTGAATATTGTCTTCCACTTTCTAAGCATTATTAAACATCTGTTGCAAAGACATAGAATTCCTCTCCATCAGAAGAAAAGAAAATTCTGATTGAAAGGTTGTTACATAATGGAGCATGGCAACAACTTTAGGGGCTTGGACTTCTTTAGGCAGTTTATAATAAAGACTAGAAAACCTCCTACTGAAATTTGATATGGTTTCATCTTTAATTCATCTTATGGCATAAAAATCTGAAAGGAGTAGATCCCATGACTTTCTCTCACCCCAAAATCTATGAAAATATTCCCTCAGTTCATCCCACGAGCTAATCAACTAAGGATGAAAATGTCTGAACCATGCTTTGGCATCTCCTTATAGAGACTGAGAAAAGGCCCTCAAAGACACATCATCACATTCAATCTCAAAAATATCTATAAAATGTTCAAATATTTGAATATGTTTTTCAGTTGAATGTCCATCGAGATCTCCATTGAACCTAGGAAGGTACTTATAATGTTTCAGAGGAAAGTCATGAATGATGGAAGGCAATTTAAGAGGACTGTATCTTTCTTGAATCTTGGAGGGTACAGGATTAAAACATAATGTACAAGCTCAAATTTGGTTTCGTTAAGATCACAAGAATGATCATGAACATCATATGGCTTAGAGGAAGGAGCTTGGTGAATAACAACTATACAAGAAGGAGGTATACCTACAGTTTGCAATGAAGGATATACAAGGGTAGATCTTTGGGACTCATTTGAATGTGTTATCACTCCAAGAAATCACTCCCCGACTGTAGAAGGGTGTAAGCTTGGTAACTTTAAAAATATCAATAATGTGGAGGAAAAGAGGACCGGATCGAATGACACTATAAACTCATATCCATTTAGAAATACATCAGTCACTTGAAAGACCAAGGCTTTCAACTATGTAACTCAGAAAGTTTTAACTTAATGTGTGGAAACATGGAGAAGACCTATTATGCTAACATAAATACCTATACAATAATATATGTGGATGGACAGTAATGATAGGTAAAATACTCTTCACACCAGCAAAAAAATATATAATATTGCATATAATATATGGCCAGACCCAACAGGTAAATACTTCCAACTTTAGCTTATGAATGCACCGATAGGATAACAACTATCTGGCATTAAAACAAACATCGGAAGAAAAGTATTTAAGTTTAGTATACCAACAAAGATATGAGATGATAGCCTTCTGTCATTGAATATACATAAACTTGGAAATAAAGGAAATGGAAAACTAAGTAACACAGTGAAATAAGCTTGATGTCAAGATATATTAATGGACATCTCGAAAGGATGAAATGTACAAGTCTTCAAGAATAGAACCGCAGTCCTCAGACTGTTCTCCTCCTATGAATTGTGTCTCCGTGGGCTTTAAATAAGCGTTACAAATCAATCTCAATATCCTCAAAATATGGATCTGATAACCTCTTTTCCTATCTCAAATTCGAATTTGTGAGGTGGCTGGAAAAGACATAAATTTATGGAAATATGCTTCTCAAATATTGAACTATATCTCTCAAATAAAAAAAACTGTGTACAAAATGGAAGAGGCTTTTGTATATTGTTTTGTTTTGAGAAAAAACCTTTCTCAATTCCTTGAGATTCATTTTCATTTTCCTGGGATCTGCATTTTAAAAACATGTGTCAAACAGGGAAATTCTGAGATCCGAAAATTAGGGCTCCGAGATGAATTCAATTCTCCCAATATATGACACCTGTAGGAAAATTGAGAAAAGGTTATTGTTCTTTGATGTGTTATTAACAAAATCTACACCTGTTTCTCAAAATGATTCTCCAGTCACTCAAAATCATCATTTGAAAATGATGGCTCAACATAGTAAAAACAGACTCTTCTGCACTTTTGGCGGCTCATTTGACCTTGAAAATTTGATTTAGCCGTCGAAAGCCCTGAATTTTGACAGCTCGCAACCCTGTAATTTTACCACTTAGCCACCGAAAGATAAAAATCAGGTTTTGGTCTATTTTGAAATGCAATTTGATTTATGTGTTGGAATGATATAGTTCTAAGATCTTGTCTCAAAGCTTTTAAGATTTATAAATAAATCTTCTACCTTATAATGATTTATCATGTGATATCAAAATAATTAGCAAATCATTTTTGATCGCTAATAGAATGCGGTAAGTGAAGAAATATTCTTTTGAAAAACTCAGGAAAGGACAAGAAGATATTGATAATACAAAAAAGTACTTCTTGAACTAAACTTAAGCTCGAGTACCTTATTTTTCCATACTGCTCTTCCATATCTCTGTCAACAGGTCTCATTCTCCAATGGAGTCTTTGAATTACATTTGAATATTGATTGGAGTCACCATGAAAACTTTATCTATGGATTCTTCTACCAGTGGAATCACCTTCAAACTATTTTTCTGATGTGTGGAGTCGCCAGAGAATAAATACAACCAATATGTGCCTAAGTGTCTACTTCTCTCAGGCCTTAGAACTGAAACAATGTCGTTCTTCCTAGGGAAAATTTTCAAATTTATCCCCGACAACAACGCCAGAATGTTAGCACTCCGTAAATCTATTTGGCTGATAAACAAACGACGAAGGTAACTTTTTCAACCAACTTTGAGACCCGAAACTAGCCTTTCAGATCTGGAGAGGGATCTCTTAGAAATGGTGCGGTCTCTGTGCAGGATATGACTTTGAAAACAATGGCTAGATTTGACACCTATGGTAAAATGGTTTTTGGTTATATTGGCGTAGAAAAGTAAAACTTGGGCTATGGGGTTGATTTGAGGAAGAGACAAAACAAATGATTCAGTGACTGGATTCGAGAGGAGAAGGCTAGGTGAGAAACAACCTTCAGTGTAAACCGTAAAGTTTGGCGGGAGAAAAACACAGGAAGTAACTCAAGAGAACCGCTGTGGATGAATTCAGAGTTATCTTGAGAGGAGAACGTTTTGTCTAAGTGGTGTGAACAAGGGGCACTATACAACAAATCCACAGGTTCTAAAATTCATTCCGAAATAGACAATATAAGATATGAAATAAAAGGTAACAGGGAACACATACGCAAAGAAAGGGACACAATACATCCAACTATCACAATTAGAATCTTTTCATCAAATCACAGGACCTTTGTATTAGATTTCGATCAAAAAACTCAGATTACATACAATACCAGTCATTTACCCAATTTTTCCAACCAACCTTGTTTAGATGAAAATGATCCCCATATATAGAAAAATAATGTCACACTTGTCTGTTAGGGTCGAGATACTCCCTCCTGGAATCATGGATCCATTTTCTTTGAAAGAGAATAATAACTTCAACGGATTCACTAAAAATAGAAAATATGACTTTTCCAAATCATAATCGTAATCGAGATATTCTTTACAATCATTGATCATAATCAAAATTCAACCCTATTGTTTTTATAATTCATCATTTTCACTTTTTGACACTCTGTCACCCCTGCACAACAAGTTTTCTATGCAACAATAACCTACAACAAAAAACACAACAAAATGTGCAACAAACTGGGAAACTAGGCGTTAAAGATGACATCTTATCTCACTGAAAAAAATCTATTTTTAGAAACTGAGAGAAGTTTTTGTATCTAGGATATTTATAAATAAAAGACTCTATCGGTTTCTTTAAATTCATCTCCATGTGGCCGTAATATGTGTCACAAAAATATATCTCGGACAGGAAATCATGAAAGCTGAAAAATAGGGCTCAAAGATTCCTTCGAATCTCCCAATACGTGACACATTTTTAACAATTTGAGAGAATTTTTTATTATTAGGTTTGTCCTTGATAAAAACCTCTTGGGGATTTTCAAAATTCCTCTCCAGTTGGTCAAAACGTGATCTTGAAGTTGACCACTAAACCAGTCATTTGCGTAGAATGAAATGTAGCCTATGTGCAGGAAAATCCTTTGCGCGAAAGCATCCTATACACGCCAGTATCCCATTGCGCGACAAAATCCACTGTGTGAAATCATCCTATGTGCTAAATCATCCTATGTGCAACAACATCCCACTATGCGACGAAAACCACTGCACAATGACATCCTATGCGTGACAACATCCACTCCACGATGAAATCCACCGTGCGATGAAAATCCACTACGCGACGAAATCCTATTGATTCCATATAAGACCGCTCTTAGTGCTATGGCCTGTAATAATGAAGACTTGGATGGAACGACTAGGACTTGGGAAAAAACAAAGACTCAATAATAGAGGAAAAAAGAGAAGTAATCATCCATAGGGGGAATAGAAAAGATCGGGTCCGATATCTGTCAGACAAATTTTGACAAGGAAAACTAGTCGACCAAAGGATGAAAGCAAACATCAAAGAAAAATATATGCTGGGAGGAGAAATCTATGATTGGGTTTGCACAAAAGCGGGGAAAAGACAGGCAAAATCACAAACCTAGGCCAAAATCACCTTCCACCATAACATGACAAGCTTAATCGCTAACATTTAGCTCCACTGGGGTTGGCATGCTCCCTTCGAGCTTCCAAGAACATGCAACTCCAATGCCTTTCTTTGTGTTATGGAGTCTTCTATTTAAAACAAGAATAAACATAAAACATGAATGATATTTACAATGGTGGGATGCCGACTGTGACTTTTAAACAAAAAACCTTTTCAAGAAGTGCCCATTTACAGGGCCAACAAAAACTTCACCATCCCCCAGATTCTACAACCTATAAGTATTATTGGGAAATGTCTCAGAAATATTAAAGGGTTCGATCCAAAGGGCCTCAAATTTACCATGATTTCCCTTGTCTTGTCTGGGCGCATTCCATTTGAGCACTAGCTCTCCCAGCCATAAATCCTCTTTTATGCTCTCCCTGTAAAAGGCCTGCTTGATTTTCTGCTGACGGTCATGTGCTCTGTCCATCACTTTCTCTCTATTCTGTTATACTTCTACCAGCTAATGAATCCTCCTGATCATATCATTGGGCTCTTCCTGGAAGTTTTGGAATAACTTTTCTACTGGCAAGGCAAGCCGAGAGGGAAAAATTGCTTCAGTCCCATATACAAGATGGAAAGGAGAGATGCCCAGGGACCATTTAGCTGTCACTCTATCATCCCACAAAGAAAATTTGAGCTTTGAATCCCATGCTTTATTGTTTTCCTCTAACAATATTTTGATGGTTTTGATGAGGCTTTTGTTAGAGGACTCTGCTAATCCATTGCCTTGCGGATAGTAGGGGGTAGAGTGGATCAACTCAATTTCAAACTGCTCAGAGAATCATATCAATGGTTCATCTTTGAAAGATGCAGTGTTATTGGTGACAATTCTTCTCGGACAACCAAACCTTTCTATGATATCCTCCAGGAAGTTGATGATTACCTTGTGGGATGTGCTCCTTGTGGGGATAGCTTCTATCCACTTGGTAAAATAATCTGTGGCCATCAAGATCCATCTATGTTGACCGTTGGATGTAGTATGAATCTCCCCAATGAAGTCTACACCCCACTGCCAGAAGGGCCCTGAAGCAATCACAGGTTTCAATGGCAGGGGCTTTAGCTGCTGCTTTCCTAAGAATTTCTAACATTTATCACAGGCTCTAACTTTTTTGAAAACATCAATGAATAGAGTGGGCCAGAAATAACCAACCCTAAGAATATTATGAGTCATCATTTTCCAAAATTTATGCCCCCCACACGAACTGTCATGAAAGTCCAACATAATCCTTTGTGCATCGTGTGGGTCTAAACATCTCAAAAGTACCCCCAGGGGGTCTTTCCAATATAAAGTTTTACCAACAAGGAAATATTTAATGGATTTGAGATTTAAGGCTCTTTCCTTGTTCCTTTGCATGCCATCGGGGGGCCTAAACTCTTGTAGAAAATATATGACATCCTTGTACCAAGGGCATCCTGCTAATGGGGGGTCTCCTTGAGAATTCGTATCATATGGTTCAGCCTGCTGATTTTCTGAGCATTAGTTGATGAATCTTACCCCCAAGGCTTTGCAATTAGATTTGGCCAGCAGTCTCGATAAACCTTGACCTTTAATCAATTTGGTGGGCTTTATCTCCAGGTCAAATTCAAGGATTTTGGCAATCCATCGGCTCCTCCTTCCATCTATGTCCGACTGAATGAGAATTTCCTTCACGGCAGTTGAAGGGACATATGAAGTGATTTTTTACTGTGGGACATAGAATATGAAATCCTCAAGAGTTTTACCCAAAGCGTAGGCCTTCTTTTCCATCATGTCATATTTTACCTCAACATCTCTCAATGCCCGACTGAAAAAGGAGATGGGCTACTCCAACCCTTCAACATTCCTCTGTAACAGAACAACCGCTACAGTGTCAATTGAAGCAAATGAGAAAATAAAGAAATCCTTTGAGTCATTGGGAATGATAAGCATAGGTACCTCAGTCAAGGCCTTATTTATCATATCAAAGGAATTTCGAGACTCAATAGTCCATTTAACTTCATTTCCCTTCCTCAACATGGTTGTTATAAGCTTTTCCATCTCAACAAAATTGGAAACAAACCTTCTCTGAAAATTAATTTTTCCCAGGAAATATTGGACTTCTTTCTTAGATCTTGGGAGTGACAAGGTTTGAATTTCTTCAACTCGGATGGGATCAATCTTGACTCCTTCAACTGATACTATGTGGCCCAACAACTTTCCCTCCTTCGTGGCAAACATATATTTTTTGGGATTTAAGGAGAGACCAAACTTTCTGCATTTCAAGAACACCCTTCTCAAATGCTCACAGTGCTCTCTATCAGACCTGGAGAAAACTGTAATGTCATCTAAATATATGACCACAAACTTTTCCCTTTATCCAATGATATCTATATCCATGGCTCGCTGAAAGGTCACCCCTGCTTCCATCAATCCAAAGGGCATTTTTGCATACATGCACGTAGCCCAAGGAGTGGTCAAGGACATTTTTTCTCTGTCCTCAGGGAGGAATGAGATCTGATTGTAGCCCAAAAAACCATCAATCATGGATATCCTTGATGCACCAGTTACCCTTTGTAATATGTGTTCCATCTTTGGCAAGGGGTAGTTGTCTTTCTTTGAGCCCCTGTTCATGTTTCTGAAATTGAAACAAAGTCTGATTTCCCCACTCTTCTTCCTTATCGGGACCAGGTTGGCCACCCACTCTGAATATCTCAAGGGTGTGATGATTTGGGCATCTAGTATATTCCTTACCTCTCTTTCCATAATAGGCAACAACATAGGGTTTATCTGTCTTAATTTATGCCTAAATGGTTTGGCCTCCTCTTTTAATGGAATCTTATGTTCAATGAAAACCGTGTCATATGTTTTGAGGTCTTCATAGGTCCAATAAAATACATCAGAAAATTCCCTTAATAACTCAACATACTCGGCCCTCTGCTTTCCTGTCAAGCTGCTTGACAATTTGACAAACTTTGGCTCCTTCTTTGTGCCAATGTTGCACTCCGTTGCATCAACATCATCATTTGAGATTTTACCCTTCTCTGCCACATCATTTTTGTCAAATAATATTTCCAAAGGAACCAGTCGTTTTGGAATGTTATTACTGGGCAACTGAACAATATGATGGTCAAAATTTTTGTTCAGAAATGCAACAGTATGAGGATTTATTTTGGGTTCAGGATATTGATCAATATGTAATGCTTAAAACTCATCAACATTCTCCAGGAAACTTTTGATTTCAAGATCATCTTCAAACACTTTCCAATGCTTGACATTGTCAAGTATAGAGGGTCTATATCTCACTTCTACATCATACCTGAGTTTAGGTGGCAGAGGAACTCCAAAATTGCTTGCTGAAACAACCAAAGAATAAGCCACAATGTTTTCTCCTCTTGGAATAAATGATATGTTGAAAGATAGGAAAAAAATGTAAATGAGGTCCCATACTTCATTTTTGTAACTCCTAATCTGAGGGTGTTTGTCCTGATAAATTTTTCTAATCTGCTGGATAATCAATTTAGCATATCTAAACACAGACATATATTCAATCCCCATGTCCTTTGCATCCCTTAATCCCAAAACAAGAGCTTCATACTCTCCCACATTATTGGTAGCTTCAAATTCTAATTTGTATGACAGAGATGTGGTTTCCTGAGGAGGGGAAACAAAAACTACCCCAGCACCAACACCTTCTTTAGATGAAGCTCCATCAAATAACATTTTCCAAACAGAGGTAATTGGAGTAGAATATTCATAGAGAACAATAAGATTTCTTATTTCAAGAGGGGTCTCAGGAGCGTCAGTGAAATGAAACAGACTGGAACCCAAATCAATGTGAAAGGAAAATATATGACGATTGGTAGGATCGACTTCATCACTAATAATTTAGGCCAATTGAGATTCTCTGTATAATCTCCTATACTCCCCTCCAAAGACTGGAATGGTAGCATATGTGAGGTCTATCTGCGAGGTTTCCCCAAGTCGTTTTATCCATTATCTTGACAACAACATGCCAAACTTGGGAGGAACATAAGCCACCATGATATCCATGACCACACATTTCATGGGCATCTGAAATAATGTTACCACCAAATCTTTCATGACCCCAAGACATTGCACTCTCCTCGAGTCAAAAGAATACAAATCATGATAAGATTTTGTGACTTTCAGTCCTAATTCTTCCGTGACATTTTTGGGCATGAGATTATGGGAAGCCCTTGACTCTATCAGATAGTTGTGCAACACCTTGTCATGTATGTTTAGGGATGTGTAGAAGGGAGGGGATGAATCATCTTTGTCTTCTACCATAGAACCTAAGATGAATGTAGGATTTTCATCTTGGAGGTTTACTGAGTCTATGGAATGACAGGGTGGTTTAGGCTACAACAACTTAGAGAGGGACCTCTTGAAGTCTTCATTCTTGACTACCTCTGCCAGGGGGACATGGATTCTGATATTCTGAATTTCATGCTGAAAGATAAAGGAGGAAGGGGGTTTCAAAATTTCTCTCACCTCTGGGATAGGGTGTTTGGATATTGGTGAGGGATTCTAAGATTTATTTTCCTTAATGGTATTCGTTGCATGCTTAGTAGGCTTCTCTTCTCTGGGAGGCTAAGCAGGGATGTCAGACTCTTCTATTTTCCTCTTGGACCGGAGGCTGTATTTGCTGGGACTAGTATTGGCATTTTCGCCCTTTCTTATCTCATTGATTTGACTGTTCAGGAGGGATTCCTCGTATGCAGATTGATTCAAATGGGGAAATGGGGAGGTGTCTCCAATATAGTGAATTTCAGGTTCAAGATCCTCTTCTTCCCTTTCCTCATCAATAACAAGGTTATTTTGAAGGGGAGTTTGTATTTTCTGATTGCTTCTATCTCCGTCCCTCTGCTCCCTTGGCATAATCTGAGGAGCATTGTTATTAGGGCTCTTGAATATGCCTTTGTTATCAGTATTTGGGACATTCTTATAACCTTGCTTCCCTTCGAATTTCATCTTTTCCATTTCTGTAGACATGGACTTCACCATCTTGGTTAATTCATCTACTTGAGGGTAGGATGCATAAGAACCATAGGTTGAGGCCTCAGATCTTCCTATTCCTCTGTCTCTGTCGGCTTTGCTCCTAAGTCTGTAAACTACTAATACATTGGATTCTACTTCCAAGGATGAATCTTGCATATGAGTCAAGGAAGTATCTCTTCTTTCCTTGAGCAGGAGGCAGAAATCAGGGTCAAAAGCACTGGTATAAGTGATTTTGGCATAGGCTTATGTAGGCTTTATATTAGCAGAGATCTTATTGTACATCTTGTTGAATCTTTTGGAGAAATCAAAAATAGATTCTCCCTCTTTTCTCTTTAGGGACCCAAACTCTATGATATAATATATAAATTCCTTTTTATCCCCCCATTGTTGCATAACTGTGGAAGGCAACAAGGTGCTCTTCAACAGTTATGTCCTCCTCTCCAATGAACTTAGGCATATGTTTTAGGTAATCTCCAGTAGGGAGGGAATTCATTGGATGAGGTAGGACTAGAGGGGAATATCTTATAGCCACTATGGCATCCATTCTGTTTCTAGGGGGATTAGCACTTGCCATAGGGATATGAGGTGGAGGAGAATTAGGAGGAGAAGGGGTTTGAACTGGGGAGAGTGGGACCGAGCCTCTAGGAGGAAATGGAAGCAACAGAGGATTCAAAGAAAAGGTTAAAGGGCCTAAAGGAAAAGAGGTTTCTCCATCTATAGCAACAACAATAGGATGAGGAGTGGCAAATCCCAGGGTCGGAAAATATTCAAATGCACTGGGTCTAAACTATGGTACAATTTTAGGAGAGAGACGAGTGACAAGGGTTTCTCCCTCCAATCCCAGACCAGGAGGGGAAAACTCAACAGGAACACTCCCAAAATTTAAAGTTCGGGAAACTCCAACATAAGGTATAACAGGGGAGTGATAAACAAAAATTGGAGTTTCTAAATAAGGACAGTGGAAATTATAAGAAATACCTGGTTCAACAGTAGAAGTACCTTCTCAGAGGGCCTTTCCCTTTCTGACAATTTCCTTTGGGTCAGCTTCAGGTGTTTCTAAAGGCAGCTATGGAGTAGACCTCGTGTGTCTGCTTCTAGAAGCCATAGCTGAAACAGTGGAGTTGCCAATGGATCTACCTCAATGGAGTCACCAAAGTGGAGTCTTCAGGTGCAAAGTTTCAATATTTAATGTAGTAAGTTTTGATGCACCTTCAGAACTAGTAAGCTTTGTCATTCAATTCGAGGGAAAAACTTCAATTTCGTCCCCGACAGCGGTGTAAGAAATGTTAGCACTAGAAGTCAACTTTGGATTGCGGCAGAGGTAAGCCCAATTATCATTAGTTTGTATGTCACAATGAATAAATTTAAGGGTGGTCTAATGGAAATATTCTCAATATTATATTGCTTTAACTCAAAAAACTGGGTTGGTATACATAGACAAGTGAGGTCTTAGTCTAACTTCAGTTAGTGATTTGTTGCATAGTGGTGAGTAGGGGGAAGAACCTAAAGAATACAAAGTGGTCTGCTATGGATGTATGGTCTTTTAACAACCAAAGGAGAAGATAACTCGGAAGACAAGATCTTCTTGGATCAGAGCTACAAGGAACTAAATGAAATTATCATGAACTGAAATCAATCATACATCACAATTCAATGGTAATCACCCGAATGGATCATCCATGCCCAGGTCATTCAGTGTTGTAAGGAAAGCAACACAGGGAACTGATTAAAACCGACATCGGTATCATTGTGATAAAACATACATCACACAAACACAACTATCCTCGACTAGATCTTCCATGCCCAAGTGTTCTAATACAACCGTTATAAAGAGATGAAGAGGAAAATGAATTTCATTAGACAAGAAGTCTCAAATACATAACATAACCAGAGAACCAAAGGCTTTTACTAAAGCTTTACAATCGAGAGATCCTCTCAACCATCGACACTTACAAAATATAAAACATGAGTATATATACTCAGAACTGCTAACATCCCCTAGGGATGCAATTGGACCCCTGCATTCAAATATTTGTGTTTCTTCTCCTTCTGTTAGACTGCACAGGCTTTCCTTTGTCAGATGCAAATCTAAGACAATATGGGTTTTGCAAGAAAATTTCATGACAGGGTGACCTTGGCCTGACAACTCGCCTCCACGACTAGTGCTTCCATGCTTCCTATTTATGGTTGAAACGAGGTTTCAACGACCTTCTTCAGGTTCATTAACCGCCCTTATTGGGATCGGGACGAGCCCAGACGTCCATGAATTTTCTTAGGCGAAACTCTTGACTTGTTGAGTTAAACTTGGAACCTTGAAACCATGTTGCCTTCCTCTGCTGTCAATACAAATGCTCTCGACCCCTTTGGCATGGATATTTTCAACCGCCCCATGTGACTGCGGGCCGTGACCTCATGCTTGTCCCACATGCTATTTCGGGGTTTCTCATTTTGGGAGTTTTCATCCCATCTTGGCTTCAAAATCATGATGACCGAAATTGTGAAACGATCGTTGAGATCGACGGTTAGACTCGCTTCAAAATGGACGGTCACAATCGTTCCCTTGACAATACAAAATGCTGACTATGTGGAAAGCGCTGATCCCTTTTTCCATACCTTCTTCCTTTGTGACCAAGTGCTAGGGCCTGGGCCAAATTTCTGGGATCTTTCATGATTTCACGTTTCAGGAGAAAGAGATGCTTCTCCTAGGAAACCTCTGATTCACAAAATTATGAAATCGAGATTTTGCATTTCGGGGCTTCGAGATATGGGTGCACTTGTCGACGAGAACTCCTACCTCTCGATTCCTGAAATTGCCGAAGTCAAATCAATGGCCCTCTTCTTCTCACAAATGGATAGCCTAGATCTTCCCCTTCACGAATCGTTATTTCCCGATCCTTGATGCATAATCTCTCAACATTTTAAATCCCAATTCCCACGCTCACTTGATTCCATATAAGACTGCTCTCAGTGCTGTGGGCTGCAACAATGAAGACTTGGATGACACAACTAGGACTTGGGAAAAAAAAAGATTCGATAATAGAGGAAAAAAGAGAAGTAATCGGCCATGGGGGGAACACAAAATCTCGGGGCCGATATCTCTCAGGCAAATTTCGATAAGGAAAACTAGTCGACCAAAGGATGAAAGAAAACAACAAAGGAAAATATACGTCAGGAGGAGAAATCTATGATCGGGTCTGCACAAAAGGTGGGAAAAGACAGGAAAAATCACAGACCTAGGCAAAGATCACCATCCACCAGAACATGACAAGCTTAATCGCTAACAAATACATGCAACTACAACCTTGGTCTGGACGTAATGGAAAAAGGAAGCTAAATTATTGTAGTAAAGGAAAAACAGATTGGCCAATATCTAGTCCTGATGGTGACTATGTTGAAGGTAGATCACATCCTTTTGTTGTATGAAATCAATCAATTCACTCTACATATATTTAACTAAATTAAACATTTCTGGGATCACACATGGAAAACCAAGAGATAGAATTGAATGCTACTGAAACTAGAAATACAAGAGAATAGATTAACTATGAATGTGTAATTGAATGGAATATGAAAACATAGTATTTAATCCAGAAAATGAGGATATGATACAATATGGATACAATACACCATACTTGTCTAAGGAGGGGGGCCAACCTCCCTAGGAAAGGAATTGGTAGAAATATTTAATCACAATTTGAGCTTAGATGCATATCACACCGAAATTATGACTAGAAGATGAAATATCATATTTCTTATTAAGATGCAAACAAAATTCAAAATTACAACCCGCTTGAATCTCACTGAGTCAAGCCCTTATACCATTCATTATATTATTTCTTTAGTAGCAAATTATGGAATACATCCATGAAGATCTACGATCCTCAAGATGTTCTCAATTTTGGTTAACAAACTGCCTGAAATAGGGATGGTGGAGAGTGTGTGATAAAACCCCCTGGATCATTTGGATATCAGTTGGAACGATTTCCTATATTGTTTTCCACTTGCGTAGATCCAACTGTTCTCCCACTCTTCTCTTCCTTGAATTTTTTTCCTCATCCTTTTTTCATGGAATGATATAATTGTGGCAATTCCTTTGGAATCATTACCATAACAAGAAGCTAGATATCCCCTTGATGCTTTTGTTATGAAGTTGTTGTAGTGTGTTACAACAATGTAGAAGGGTGTTGTAACAATGTGGAAAAGTGTTGCAACAATGTGAAAAAGTGTTGCAGTAATGGAAGGCCCATTGCAGCAATGGAAAGGGCTGTTGCAACATCGAAAAGGGTTGTTGTAGCAATAGAAAGGCTTGTTGCAACAACTTATATTGTATTTCTGCTAATTCATTTTTCTATCATAACAACCATATTTCATTAGTAAGAACAAAAAAGTCAATACTTCCTCTTTTACACTAGAAAAATCTGCTCAAAGTGACATGAATTATAGAATGACATACCTGAGACAAAATGAATTAGTTATAGTAAGGTAGAAGTGAAAAGGATGATGAAATGGTGGAGAAAAGGAAACAAAGGTTATGAAAAAAATGTTTTTTGGAATCCCATCATCTCCCACCAACCAAGAATTTTGCATTTCCTCATGCATATAATCAATTTTAATATGAAGGAGTGATTCCTTTATGGAGGCTATTGATGTTCTAATTGTCATGCCAATTATAAAAAACTATATAGTAATTGCCCATTTCCTCTATCTTTTTCCAAAATATTTCTTCTTCCCTTTGAATTATCTCAAAACTTTGTTGATACTCTGGCGCTGGAAGCCAAATCAAAGGATAATGGAACTTAAGACCAACTGAGTGATTTACACAAGTCCTCACACACTGTATATACCTTCTTACCCATTTTTCTATTGGTATGAAGTTGTGGTAGTTAAAGGCATCTTTTTTTCTCTGATCTCTACTTTTCCTTGTTCCCACTTATGCCTTCTTCCTAGTAGGGCATCTCGTAGAAGTGATTCAATGAATTCTACACATTCATAAATTTCCTTCTCCCAATTATGAGCCATGAAGGGTTAATCATCTTCAGAATTGGCCAGTGGAAGTGTGGAAGGAGGACTATATTAGGTTTGTCAAATTCTCCCCTCACCCATAAGTCACTCATTCCATTTGTCTTGGAAACTCTAAAATATTTACCCCATTGAATATGATTGTTTGGATGAGTTAAATTATCTTAAATGTATATCCTCTACAAAGGGGATTGGATTCCATTATTTCTCATAGTCCATAACAATACTATGCTAATAGAATCCACACAATAAATTCCAGTCTTCTATGATACTCTCGTAATAGACTTCTAGGAAGGTTTTTGGTGAAGTAATTTTATGGGGTTTCTGTGCTGCGATTTCCATGAATTGGAATATAAAATATCTCTCATGTAATAACACACAGGAGGTTGGAGAAGGTTCTTTGTAGAAGAGGATAACCCTATCAAGGGAACTCATTTTTCTATTTTATTTTCTCAATGTTTCTATTTTTTTCTGAAGGTTAGAGCCTTTATTTATGTTTGCATTCCATTTCTCCCATTTTTCTCTATGAGCAACCAATTGTTCATCCCATCTTTGCCTCAAGATGTAAATAGTCTATCAAAATTCTTGTAAATAGCTTGTCATAGGACTCTATCATGTTATTTCATTTGGCCAATTGGGCCCTTATCCAAAAATCATCTTCGATATATGTTTGGGCTCCAACATCCTTTGTGGGAAATGCTATTTTAAATTCTTTTTCCATTTTTTAGGAGACATTTCCTTTTTTGTCTCTACCTCATCAGTCCGAGTTCCATTGTCTTGTCTTTCAGGAGGCACTTCCTCCTCTATCCCTACTTCATCTATTTGGGTTTCATTATCTCATTTTTTAGGAAACAACTCCTCCTCTATTCTTACTTAATTAGTTTGGGTTTCACTATCTATGAATACCCTTGCTATTTCTTCTTGGGGAATTGGTATATCAATTTCTTCCTCGCTCCTATTGCAGATTTGTTGGTTGATTTTGGATACTTGGGCTAGACGGTCTAGGTTTTTTGGCTCTCATTTTATCCTAGATTTCAACTTTATTATTTTTCCTTGCAACATAAAGTTAGTTTCCTTTAACTTAAATTATGTTTCCTAAGGAAAAAATATAGGATCCTCGGGGGTTTACCTAGAGTGTGTATGGAAATATTCTTCTTCGAGGCCGAGGCAAGATTTCTTTCTTTGTTCTCTATTGCAGGACTAGCCTTGGGTTGATTTTGAGTTGAAACAACTCATGGGTCCTCTTCAGGATATGTACCCTATTTGGGTTGTTATTGTGTGTCAATAACAGAGTTCCATCCTTCAACTAGATTTTCCTCTCCTATTGATTCCTATGTGACAGCTCAGGATTTCAATTCTATTGCTAACTTCCCTACTGGTTCTTGTGTTTCAGCAGGGCATTCTAGTTCCTCCGTTCCTGGCTTCTCTTCTGGCTCTTTTGTTTAATTATAGATCCCTTATCCCATCATTTCTTCTATCATCAATCCCCCTATTGGTTATTGTCTTTCAGCCGAGGTGGTTAGCCTAGACAAGTGTTGTGTCCTCCTTGTCTTCAGAATGACTATGTCCTCTATTGTTTTAGGTTTTTATTTCCTTTTTCTTCTTATCATTCCTTCTTCATATGCCATGCTATAAACTTATTTAATTTCCCTTTTTGTAATTTGTGTGCAATTTGATTCATGTGTCAGATATGGAGATGATTTTCCTTTCACCATAAATGGTGGAGGACACACAATGTTTTCCCATGCATAGATGTCTTGGTGAAATGCATGCATTACCATGAGATTTGTAATTTTGTTGTGGGACAAACAATCTAATGGCCACTAAGCTCTCTAAAAATTATGATCCATGTTTTGTAGACACCTCCAAAGAAAGAATGACATGTTTACAGTCTGGAGATGATTGAGGTGGTGCATCATCTTAAGATGATACCAAAATATGATGTTGTGGAACCCTTCACATGTGAAATACTTCTGTACATGGTAGGAAACCATTTCCCAAAGGGGGCTCATTAAGTTCCTATCGAGTCCACTTCGATTATTTTTTACCTCTTCCCCCTCCTGCAAAAACTCTTCTATGAAAGTACATGATGATTTTTTTAGGAGAAACATTATTCCCCTTCTCGGGGAAATCCTGTTACTGTGGAAATTACTTCTTCATTGACCTCAATGTGGATTCCCTGATCGAGATTATTTTTGAGAACAAAATGAAAGAAACAATATTACAATGAAATACACATAAATATTGCCAGAAACAAAGAAGTATAGTAATACATGATTTCTATTAATGAAATAAATGTACAGAGACTGTAAAAATACAGAGTGAAAGAATCACTAGAATGGTGGTAGCTTATCTCTGAGAAGAGATGTGACGGCTACTCGAATTCAAAAGAAGATGATTGTTACAATGAGGCTCCAAAGGAATTTTTAGCATAAGTAAAATCCAAAACCCTAACTCCGGAAGATGAAAATACAAAAGGTTTTTGGGCCCCGATGGGGGTAGTTGATACATCAACTTCCCGGGGACATAACTTTTGCATACAATCTCCGTTTGGGACGATAAATACACCATTGGAAAGGTATAACCAATAAGAATAATAATTTACCAGCCCAGGCTATCGGATATAGGAATTTATTGGGCCAAAAATCCTCAAAAAATGTCGCTTAGGGCCTCAAAATGGCCCTAGAAGTTTGGAACCTGAAAAAGCTATCGAAAAATTGCCAAGGTGGAAAATTGTTTTTTGAACTAGTGTAATAGGTGGGTGGTCACTGATATCCACCTGGATCAATCCTTCCTCCTTAGGAAGCAATGGTATCCATTGCGTTGAGTTTCTGGGGGAGAGGAGGAAGCATTTGTTGATCTTGAACCTTGGTGAGATGCTTGCCTTACTGGAGAATTCACATTTCTTAGCTTGTTGAAGACTGTCACAAACCTGTTGCTAGCGGGGTTGGACCTTTTTAAATAGTTGGGCTACCTGAGATGACTGTGTGAATAAGGAATCTTTGTGCTTTTTTTCAATATTGTCAACCTACTTATGTTGGATAGAAGGTTCTTGGACCAAGGCTGTAGTGGTTGCAGTGTCCTTCTGTTCAACTTTTGAACAGATTGTGAAGACATTGAATTTTGTAGTATGAGATACTACCTTGCAACACTTTTTAGGTGGGATAGATTGGTATTTTGTAGAGATTACCTCCTAGAGTAACATTGCCACTATGGGGTCGAGACTCATAAAGAACATGGCACTTCCACATATATGTTTGGCCCAAAATAACATCAAAGACATATAGCAAGGAAACATCACATAATACCTCATCCTTGAAGGGCTAGATGACGTATGAAAATCGACACTCCTGACTGACACATATATCTCATCCCTCGCAAAGCCACCTAATGTTGTATGGATGTGGGTGTGGTGTTGTCGACAATCCCAATTATTTGATGACATTTACTGAGATGAGGTTCTTTTGGCTTCCACTACCAACAATAAAATGAAGTGGGGTCCCCTTCACCCACTTTTTTGAATGAAAAACGTGCTCCCCCCCTTCAGGATCTGTTGGTTCTTTTGGTTGAATTTTTGTGGTCACGATAGTAGCAGTGGGGTCTGTGTTGATGATTTGTCTTCTCCCATTATTGTCTGAATCTTATTCAGAATCTAGGTTCGACTCCTTGTCTTTGATCTCAACCAACAATGACTGTTTTGAGTGACATTCATCAGTGTTGTGCTAGGGGATTTTGTGGAAATCACACCACTTTCCAGTTTCCTCCTCCATCTTTCCATTACCCTTCTTTTCATGTGGCTTGGACTAGTTTTTTGAAGGCTGGTTGTTAGGGTCGTCTTTACCATACTTTGGTTGTTGTGGATTTGCAGACCCGAACTCCCGCTTGTTCTGGTGCTTAAATTTATACTTGATTTTAACAACATATTGATAAGCAACACCCAGTGATGAGATCTCTAGAAAATCCATTTCAGTTTGAATGTATTTGTGTAGATCCCCATGGTATTTCAGAACCACATATCACTCAGAGTCTTTGATACCCAACTTGGTGCACAAGGTATGGAAGGTATTGGTGAACTTCAAAATTCCTTGGCTCCTCTCTTGTCGTAGTGTGGTCCATCTCATGTACCATTTTTCATAGTTGCCAACATAGTAATATTATTCCTTGACCACATCCACAAAAAAATCCTAAGTGGGCTTGACCCCATATATTCCAGACTTCTTTGTGGAACTTTTCTCCCAATAATTTTCCCACCAATGTTTGACATGGGGGAGATCCTTAAGATGTGAAAAGGTGATCTTTTCCTTGTTGGAAAAATTGTGAACAAAGAAATACCCTTCTAGCACATTTAACCATTTTTCTAGGGCATCCACATCTATCTGATCGTAAAATACAGGAATTTCAAAATTAATTTGTACCTTGAAAGGTGAAGTGCCTCCAAAGTGGTTTCTTAAGGAAGATGTGCCTGCTACTATCGGTAGGCGTTGAAGTATGTGGGAAAAATTCTCCATCATTTCGTCCCTTTGTCGCATGAGAGATTGCTCAAGCAACAAATTGATAGAATATTTTTCTCCATCGTTTTTCTTTTCTTCCACCATGGAGGGTTTCTTGGGAGTGCGAGAGCGATTTTCCTCAAGAGAGACAAGCTCAAGACCCAACTTGCTATACTCGGACCTCATCAGGGACATGCACTGGAAACAGATCAAGATAAACCTACTCTGATACCACTGATCCAGATTATATTTTAGAACAAAATGAAAGTATATATATTACTATGAAATACACATAAATATTTCCAGAAACAAAGAAAATAGTAATACATGATTTCTATTAATGAAAGAACTGTATAGAGACTATACAAATACAAAGTGAAAGACCCACTAGAATGGTGGAAACTTATCTCCGAGAAGAGATTTGATGGCTACTCACATTCACAATAATATGATTGTTACAATGAGGTTCAAAAGGCCTTTTTAACATAAGTAAAATCCAAAACCCTAACCCCGAAAAATGAAAAGATGAAAGGTTTGCAGGTCCCAATTGGGGTAGTTGATACATCAACTTCTTGGGGGCGTAACCTTTGCATACAATCTCTGTTTGGGGTTCTCAATACACCATTGGAAAGGTCTAACCAAGAATAATGATTTTTGGCTGGTTCAGGCTAGTGCCAATGGAAGTCGCTTGGGCCCCAAATCCGCAAAAAAACATTGTTTAGGGCCTTAACATGACCCCAAAAGTTTAGAGCCCGAAAAACTATCAAAAAATGGCCAAGGTGGAAAATTGTTTTTTGAGCCAGTGTAATAGGTGGGTGGCCATCAATATCCACCTAGATCATTTCCAGAACCTATTTTATTTCATCCCTTAGGATTATTGCAAATTCGAGGGATATGTCATCATTGTACCCTTGGAGCCATTCAATATATCCTACCCATCCCATGTCTTGAAAAACCCTCTACACCTCCTCTTCTACTTTAACCAGTACTATGTCTAGTTCTTAATAGATATTTGAGCCACCTATGGATATCACCCCTACTCCATTGATACCACTGTATTAGTTACAACGTTATTGCAACAGTCTGTGAGGAGAAAATGGCTAGGAGTCCAACTTTACCACCTTTCCAAAAAAGGTAAGTTCACGGTTTATGGAATAATGATGGATATCACTAAAAATTTAGTAACAGTGGTGAAAGAATCATGTGATATTTATGGGGATTGGTGGATGAATAGGTCATCCTTACATATTTTGACTATTTTCCAACGTATCTCATGGAGTGGTAATGATTACATGGGGTGAATCGGTTAGGTCGACCAACTCATCATAAATGCCACTTAAGTGATATGCAAAGTGTTAATAGGATTGCGTACATTTTCATAATTACCTCATGTGTCATGTGTGGGTTTATGTTGTTGATGCATTTGTTGGCTACCCGCAACAACCTCCTTCTTTTCCTTTAATCAAAATCTAGTCTCTCTAAATTTTACTTGAATTCTTCATTTGTTTCCCTTTGACTTGATTGGATTGGTATTGGTTTGCTTTGTTTCGAGGTTGGTTTGAGTTTATATTCTTTTCTTTTGTTTGGATTTAATTTCATGAAATTCAAATTCCAATTCGTTTTTCTTTCTACAGAGTTTTGATGTTGATGGACGAGATTCATAATTTGGGAGTTTATTATTACCTCTTCCTTATTGAATTTATCTGTTATGGGAATGGCTTTGTTGATGACATGGATTAATAACAAATATTTTATAGGAATAAATCTTATTGTGACACATATTTTCTATGACATTTATTCACATTTGATCAAATTTGAATGAAGGAGAGACGATCATAGAAGTCTTAATTTAAACGAAAACATTAATTTTTATCAACTATTTACTTTCGTTTAAATTATAACTATGTTTTCATCTTTTTCTCATTAGCAATTTTGATTATTCTGAATAATGGGTTCAATACTACATCAAATAATATCTTGGTTGGTTTCTCATTTTCACAAAATCATTTTGTAGGTTTAATTAATTGAATTCTTTTGTCATTTTGCATTTCATTAAAAAAAAAAAAAGAATTATCTATCATTTGTTTGATGTTGTGGAAACCCAAAATTAATATTTTTCTCCTCTCCATCAACTTGAAGCTTCGAGAATTTTAAGATCATATTTGAAAGGTGAATATAACCAATATTTGTTTACAATTTATAGTTATCTTTTAGTTTAAATTCAGTTTAATTTTATTGTCCTAGATTTTGTTCTATTCACAATTTTTATATTTAGGTTATTAAATTGTTTTATTTTTGTTTCACAAGTTTCTATTATTAGATATTTGGTATGGATCTGATCATGGCTTGATTTTATTATCTAAATACGTTGAATATAATTGATCCAAAAATAACATTGGATTGTTGCGAATAATTTATGAGCAACAACAAATAAGATTTGGAAATGTGTTCAAGAACAAAAAGATGATTTTGCGGGATTGACTACAGCGAAACCATGAGGAATATCAAGAAATGGATGAAAAGACATCTGCAGAATGCACCCATTTAGCTTACTCACAATAGTTTTCCCAAAAAAAGGTGCGATTTGAAATATATTATGGTCTCTTTCTGAGGAAAATTTCAGGTGGGGGAAATTGCTAGTGATGTACAGACTGTTCATTCATTGCATAAATATATGAGAAATTTTAGAGCCATGGAGGAGATTGAAGAAATTCATAGGAGGATTTTTATCCTTTCTTTTGTATATTATTTATTTTGTAAACTTGTTCTTTTCAAAATGAGTAACCGAGGGTTGGAAGTTTTGGGAGAATGGACCACTATTTTTGAAGAAGAATATGTAATTCCAGATTTCTTAATGGCTTTTGTCCTGTGAGTAAAAGGGTTTTGTTTTCATTATAATATCTTTGATTATGGTTCATATTATTTGATTAATTGATAATGCATTGATTTAAATTATCTTTAGTCTGTTTTATCAATACATGATTAATTACTATCATTTATGTATTAATTTTGTCAATATTTAAGAGTCTATTATCCTCATTATCTTGATATTGGTGATTGTATTATTTTGATACAAATCTTGTATTATATTGAGTTTATTCATGTAATTCAGATTTGTAAAGATATAATTGTTCAATTGAGGTTTTTCTTATTGTCGATTAGGCTATTATATCTTCACTAAGAATCATGATTTGAAACTTATTCTTTCTACATTTTAAATAAGATTTAAATTATTAGACAAAGTGATTTTCATCCTGACCCTATCACAATATTAGAATTACACAACCTTCTACTATAGATTTATTTTAACAGATAGGTTGTTGGAGCAATGTTATACAATAAGAAACAACCAAAGGTTATCTTTAAATACTAGTTAGCCATAGGTTAATGATTTTCTATCTGTTTTGATTTATATTTTGTGAATGTAAATTAACATTTAATCTTAAATACTTTGTTTATTTAAGTTAAAACATTATTATTTACATTCATTTATTTTCCTTATTTTGTTCTCTAGTTTCAAGGTTAAAATTAAATTATTAATATAGTATGTTCTAGATTTATTTAATTTTTCCTAAGATTCGGTTCTCTTGTACAACCTTAGTTTACAAGGTTTCTTGTAAATGTTGCACCTGTTTATTTCTATATGTTGTATATAAAAGTGAGAATAGTGAATGTATATAGTAGATCTTCATTAATGCATAGTTAGTTATTTTATTTTCACAGTTTATATTATATCCCTTTATCGACTAACAAAGTCGTTAAATCTGTCAGGGGTAGTTATTCAAAATGGATTGGGTTATTTAGACAACCTTGGGAAATACTATTCCCTTTCAGTTGACGGTGTGTCATAAACGCCCGCCAACAAATGGCGCTAGAAGGAGGGTTGAGGTAAATTTAATGATTAAATGTTTCACCCCTCAACCTGTCATAATTCCAGATTTATAAATTCTTCTTTCATGTCATCTTATAATGCACTAGAAGACAGGTTAGATGACAAGATAACTATTTGGAGTCAATTTATTCAATTTTTTATTTTTTCACGGCTCCTACCCAAATCACTGTGTTGGAACATTCTTTCAATGTCTCATTACCAGTTATTCCCAACAAGATAACTGATCTCTTTTTAGAACTCACCTTTGATGGTGAAGGGAACACATCTGCAGTAGACCATATTTCTAAATTTTTTTCTAAGTGCTTAAAGAATAAGATCACTGATATCAATCTCATATGTAGATTGTTTTCCCTCACTTTCGATGCCAGGTTAAATATTGGGTTGAATCCTTTCAATATAATTCCATCCATTCTTGGTTTGAGTTTGTAATTGAGTTTTTATCAAATTTTAAAAATTATGATGAATTAGGTGAAGAATTAAGTTACTTAAGGAAATAAAATGACGAATCATTCAAGGATATTGCAATTAGGTTCATACATGTTTGTACTATATTCCCTCCCACTAAAATGCCTCTTATTTATGAATGGTTTCAATACCTCGTTTCTCTCTCACACAAGAAAGATCGATTAATGATTAACCAATATGAATTGAGCACTAATACTCAATCTCAAGATGGTTTAAATTTTCATGATGATCTTGAAGTCATTAAGGCATCACATTTTTTGTCAACTTCCAAATCAGGAGCATAATGGAATTTTACAAGATGTACTTTCCACTTCTGATATTTCTTTGTCAACAATGTCTTCTTCTATTGAGGAAAAAACCTTGAATTTAAAAGGAGACAATGGTCAAACTCTCCAAGATATTATAACTGTTTCTGAAGTAAAATAGATGGAATGTGAATTTGATGATCTTGTTGTCAGTAAAACTTCCCCTCACTCATTCGAACAACTTTAAGATAAATTAGTGGGAGATGACATCATTAGTCAAACTGGCATCAAATCATCTAACACTTTTATCTAACATTTACCCTTTTATGATAAACATGATTTGGTATTGGAAAATATCTCGTGTTCTTTAAAAGCACATATGATGGGGGTTGATCAGTTTATACAAGGAGAGATAACAAAACCACAATTCAAAATACATATTCCAATCATTTCAAGAGACACATTTTGTCTTCTCAATTCTTCTACAAATTATTCCTTGTACCCTGATATTTTTTATCCTAATGTTGTGCAATTGTGTGTTCCATATTACCTTGCAGATAATTCAACATTATATAATCAGGTACAAATTATTAGAGATTACCGAATAGAAGATAAAAGGAGAATAATTTTGCGCATGAACATATTAATTCTAATTCTCATCAATTATCCATGGGTAAATCAAGAAATGTGATCTCGATTTTATGAGCAAAATGAATCGAATATAGATTATTATAAGATGATTAACACATAATAACAAAGATACAATAAAAATGGTTTTCTATTCAATAAGGAAATAAGATGAAACTGTAAAATGCATCGGAAAACAAGTATGTTGGAATGGTGGCGACTTATCTCTGAGAATAGATGTGACGTCTGTGCTCATTCAAAATAAGATGATTACAATGAGGCTCTGAATTAATTTTTACAATAAACAACAATGTAAAAAACTAGACATCCAAAAACCTAACCCTAGGAGATGAAGCACTAAAAGTCATGTAGGACCCGTTTGGGTAAGTTAGTACATCAACTTCCTGGGGTTGTAACTTTTGCATACGATCTCTGCTTTAGGCGCATGATAGCTCGTTGGAAAGTTCTAACCAAGAAGAATGATTTTTGACTGGCCTAGGTCAATGTTTTTCGTAGTCACCTGGGCCCCAAATCCCCAAAAACCGTTGTTTAGGGCCTCAAAACGGCCCATAAAGTTTACAACCCAAAAAAATGCCAAGGTGGAAAACTATTTTTCGAGCCAGTGGAACAGGTGGGTGGCCACCGATATCCACCTGGATCAATACTCCCTCATTAGGAATACATGGTCTTAATTTCATTGAGTTCCCGCATAATATGAGGAAATTTCTGTTGAATTTGGCCCCGGGTGAGCAACTTGCCTTGGTGCAGGAGCTTCCCTTCTTTAACGATTTGATAAAGTTGGATCCTTTGCTGTCGAGTGGCCTTGATATCTGTGTCCACAATATTATCATTGGATTCCTGTTACATGCATATAGGGTTGATATCTGTTGGTGTCAATTAGTCTACTATCTCTGAGGTGTCCAATATTGGTGGGAAATATGACTGAAGGAGAGCCACGTTGAAGACTGGGTGCAGGCCAAGGAAAGGGGGAATGTTGATCTCAAACGAATTGTCACCCATAGCCTTGGTTATGGTGTATGATTCATAATGGAGTGGGAGAATCTTCCGATGGGTCCTTGTAAGGCATTGATCCAGGTGGATATTAGTGGCCACCCACCTATTCCAACTAACTCCTCGTGCCCATTTTTGTTCAACACGTTCTTTTGTACTAATTTGTTATTGTGGGTTCTACACTTCTGGGGATGTATAAATCCCCACACATCCTCCTGGTGGATACATGTGGCCTATCGCCTAATCCAACTGGCTTATTTTGTATGTTTTCATGTCAACACATCTTGTTGTACTACCAGGGCCAATTTGGGACCCTAAACATTGTTTGTTTTTTGGCTTGCCACAATCAAACTATAGACAGAGTTAGATTTTGATAGGGGAATGTGTAGTTATTTGAAGTACCTTTCCAACGGGCTATAACTCACCTAAAACATAGTTCATATGAAATATTTACAACCCTAGGAACTTGAGGTACCAAATTACACCAACTTACCCATAGGGCCCACATGACTTTTGGTGTTTCACCTTTTAGGGTTAGGTTTCTGGATGTATAAGGTTTTGGAATTCATGAGTAATATAAAAAAGGCCTCTGGAGCTTGATTGTATTCCATTATGATCATGAGGATGCACATAGCATCCACATCTCTTCTCAAAGATAACTACCACCATTCGAGCAAGTTTTCAATTCTACAGTTTTATAGTTTAGCTTATTTCATTATTTAATAGAAGATATTATTCAATGGATATTTGTGTTATTATACATATCTCTGTGATTATTATATTTAGTATGTTAGTTAGTTCGTTTTGATTCTAAATCCGGATCAATGGTATCAGAGCAGTCTCCTCTTCATTTATTTTTCTTTGTGCATGTCCTCGATAAGATCTAGGTACAAGAAGTTGGGACTCAAACCAATCGATCCATTACTAGATCAGCCACATTGAGCTCGAAGAAAACCCATGGGGGACTAAAATAAATATGATGGAGTAGGAGATCCTATTAAAATGTTGCTCAAGGAAGCCCTTGTGTGACAAAGAAATGAAATGATGGACAAATTCATGCATATCCTTTGACAGCTTCCCATAGGACAGGCAACTTCATCAAGTGGCCATGAAACCCCCTTCAAGGTATAGATAAATTTTCATATTCCATTATTTGAAGGGATGATAGATGAGGATGTTGTAGATAAATGGTTGAATATGATCGAAGGATATTTTTTGGTCCACAATTTTTTCGATAGGGAAAATATCACTTTTTCACTCCTCAAGCCCGTTTCCTATGTTAAAGAATGGTGGGATACTTACTCTGAGCAAAGGGCCATGGAGGAATATGCAATGATTGTGGTGGCCCCTACATGGGATTCCTTCCAGGACGCCATTAAAGAACAATACTACCCTGTTGGAAGCTATGAGGACTAGTACACTAGATGAACCACCCTACATCAAGAAAGGGACCAGACAATACCATATTTCACCAATATTTTCCTTACCCTACGCACCAAATTGGGTATCAGATAATATGAGCATCAT
>JZKD02S1008944.1:76985-110139 GCA_000966675.3 Picea glauca
TAATATTTATAGCATTACAAAACAGTTCTTTGATCCTAAAAACATGGATCAAATCAACCAAAAATAGCAAGTTAAAATCGATTGCAAAATAAGTGGGATATTTCCTCAAAATGAGGTCAATCCCAGATCTCTTTGTCTGTTGATTGTTGGTGTAGTGTAGAACAGCCTCCCAAGGATAAATGATGACTTTCAAATAGAGACTAAGTCGAATTTGCTGATGTGGCCAGGTGTCCTACTTTTCTGCCCTTGTTAAAGACATCAAAAACCTTTGAAACACCTCCTTTCTCCACCATTTGTCAAAACTAACTGTTGTGCTAGACTTGATAATTCACCACATGTCTATTCCAAGAGGTTTCATCTCATTATGCTTAAAAAATTCCTGATCTGAGCGAAGTTTCAAGAATTCTGGTTAAAACAGGCTTTCGGTGGTTAACATAGAAGACTTCTGGGTGAATTAACCACCGAAAGTCAGAATTTTCAGAAAAAAGGGCCTTTGGGAAAAATCAATTTTCTCAACCGTGGAATGTTCATTTCGCACGTTCAAATGGTCGATCGACATATACGGATCATAAGATTTCCAATGGTGCAATAATATTTTGATTTGTAGTTAGGGAAGCTAGTCAAAATTTCCATACAATATTAGGCATCTTTCCTTCAAAAATGTCGGTGCGTTTTTGAGTGCTAACACTATGAGCCTAGATTCATATACAACATGATGTTTCCATAAATAAGGTTGGCCCAAAAGAACATTAAAAACTTTGAGAGGAGAAACATCAAACAATACCTCATCTTTGAAGGGCTTGATTTCGTACGATAGTCGACACTGTTGGATGATGAGGACATCACTTCCTTAGAGGAGCCATCCAATGGTGTAGGGTTGTGGGTATGATGTTTTCAGCAAGGCCAGATGCTTGATGACCTCTGCTAAGATGAGGTTCTTCTGTCTACTGCTATCAATGATGAAGTGCATCTAAGTGCCTTTTACCCACATCTATGAATGGGAGATATGCTTGCCTTCGTTTGGCTCTTGTGGTTCACCAAGTCGGAGCTTGGTGGTAGAAATGGTGGCATTGGGTTCCAGATCAATGATCCATCTTCCCCTCTCTGGTTCTGATTCATAGTTATAACCTGCATCTAATTTAGAGGCTTTTAGTTCGACCACCTGCGACTGCTTTGAGCAATAATCAATAATGTTATGCCAAGGGATATTATGGAAGTCCCACCACTTCCCACTATATTTATTTGTCTTTCCAGTGTCCTTTGTTGCTTGTGTCTTGGAATGGTTGTCCTGATATCATCCATATTTTCTCTATTCTTTTTTCTGTGGCTTGGGGCCTCCCTTTGCTATCTTTTGCTGTGAAGGGTTCTCAGGCCCAAATTGTTGCGTCTTTTGTTTGAGATTCTGCACGATTTTGAAGGAATATCAGTAGGTCGTGCCCAAGGATGAGATGTGATTAAATTCCATTTTAGTCTATATGTATTTATGCAGAGCACTGCGATACTTGAGCACCATATGTTTCTCTGAATCATTGATACGCAGCTTGGTGCACAAGGTATGGAATATATTTGTGAACTCTAGCACTGCTTGGTCTCTTTATTGCCATAGTGTGGTCCATTTGGTATACAAGTCGTTATAACTTCAGAAAGGGTAGCATTTTTCCTTAATAGAATCCTTGAAGGATTCCGAGGTGGTCGTGACTATAAATAATGAGGGTTCCTATGTTTCCTTTTGCTCACATAATTTTTCCAACCAATCTTTGACATGGGGCTCATAGAAAGTTTCCCCGCTATTGCAAGAAGATGATTAAAATGAGGCTCTAAAGGAATTTTTACAATAAATAGGAATGTCAAAAACCCTAGACATCAAAAAACCTATCCCTAAGAGATGAAGTGCCAAAATTCATGTGGGCCCCATTTGGGTAAGTTAGTACATCAACTTCCCAGGGTTGTAACTTTTGCATACAATCTTTGTTTTAGGTGCCCGATAGCCCATTGGAAAGGTCTAACCAAGAAGAAATATTTTCAACTAGCCTAGGTCAACAACTTTTATAGTCAAATGGGCCTGAAATCCCCCAAAAATGTCGTTCAGGGCCTCAAAATGGCCCCAGAAGTTTGGAACCCAAAAAACTACAAAAAAACTACCAAACAATTGCTAATGTGGAAAACTGTTTTTCGATCCAGTAGAATAGGTGGGTGGCCACCGATATCCGCCTGTATAAATCCTCCCTCCTTAGGAAGAAATGGTATCCATTGCATTGATTTCCCCCATCATATGAGGAACTTTCTACTAAATTTGGCCCCGAGTGAGCCACTTGCCTTGGTGCAGGAGCTGCATTGCTTTGACGACTCGATAAAGATGGATCCTTTGTTATCGAGTGCCACTTATATCTGTGTCCAAAATATGATCATTGAATGCTTGCTGCATGCAGACAGGGTTGATATTTGTTGGTGTCAACTGCTCTGCTATCTCTGAGGTGTCCAATAATGGTGGGAAATATGGTTGAAGGAGATCTATGTTGAAGACTTGGTGCAAGCCAAGGAAAGGGGGAATGTTGAGCTCAAAAGTAGTGTCACCCGCAACCTTGGTGATTGTGTATGACCCATAATGAAGTGGGAGAAGCTTATGATGGGGCCCTGTAAGGAATTCTTTCTGCAAGTGTAACAAAACATTTTCACCTATTTGAAACTTATGTGGCACCCGATGTTGATCACAACACTACTTGTACTTGGTATTATACTTGTGTAGAATATCGTGAACCTATTGGAAGATGTTATGGATCCTCTCAATGGAATAGGTGGATTTGTCATCTTCTGGTGGAGTAGGGGATGCGTTGTACGAGGTGGTTACCAAGGGTAGTGTGACTTCCATGGGGCCCAATGGTTGGAATCCCAAACCTGAAAGGGGCTGTGGCCAGTTGAGCTATGCATGAATTGCTTGTAGCTATGTTGGACATAGGGAAGAATCTCATCCCATGTGCAGGGGTGTTTTTAATTGTACATGCGTAGGATATGTACGATCATCCAATTGACAACCTCAGTTTAGCCATCTGTCTAGGGGTGGAAGGAAATGAATTTGGTGAGCTTGGTATCCAGCAGTTACTAAATGCTCGACCAGAATGTGATTAGGAATCGACTATCATGGTATCAGATAATGGTTCGTGGGATCCAAAAATGTTCCAATATTCATTCAAAGAATACCTTGGCAATGGCTTCTACTGTTATGTTCTTATTGCAGGCAGCTAGAATCTCCATCTTAGAAAAGAGATCAAAAACCACAGAAACACAGTCATTTCCCCTCTTCGTGGATGGGAGGCCCAACATGTAGTCCATTGAGATGGATTCATACGACCTTCTAGGAGTAGGAAGAGGGGTGTATGGGCCCTATTTATTATTGGTAGATTTGGCACTAATGCAGGTGGTGTAGGACCTAATATACTTGCTGACATCTAAAACACTGCCACTGTCATTTCAATGCCAAAGTGTCCTTCCACCCAACTGTAGTGAGCTTCCAAAGTCAAATTCACATGATCACTTGATGGAACACAGAGATGGCCCAGATGACACAACAACCCGTCCTTAAGATGGAAATTAGCGACCACTATGTTGGTGCCCAACATTTGGTAGGTGGTGGAGAAGTCAGGGTCTATCTCATAGAGGTCGGGCCACCCGAAGGTCTCATGGCCATAAGAGTATAATACCATGGGAAGTTCCACGACTAGAGGTCTACTGAGGTCTACTGAGGCAATCAACAACTCGGTTGGTACTACCTATTTTATAATTGATTTTGAGGTGGAACTGTTGTAAGTATGTGGACCACTTCTGATGGTGGTCATTCTTCAATTTTCCTTGGGTCTGCATGAACTGTAGGGGATTGTGATCAATGTGGGTGAATGTCTCCATTCCAATAATGTAATGTCTCCATTGGCAGTATGATTTCACAATGGAGTACATTTCTTTGTCATAATTATGGTACTTATGAATAACATCTGATAGTGTCTCAGTATGATATTCCACAGGGTGGCTGTGTTGAGTGAGTATGATGTCCACAACATAGTATGAAGCATTTGTCTCTATCTCAAAGGGATGTTGCAGGTATAGTAATAAAAGTACTAGGGATGAGCACAAATCTTTCTTCAAGTCATCAAAGGTTTTTTTTTGGGACATGTCCCACACAAATATTTCCTTATCGCCACCCTTGGTTACTTGGCTGAGGGCCCATGCGATATGAGAGAATCCCAACACAAACCTGCGATAGAAATTGGTGAGGCCCAAGAAGCTCTGAAGTTCAGTGATTGTGGTTGGGGCTGGCCAGTCACAAATGACCTGGATCTTGGCTGGATCCACATGCACACCATGCTGATCAATGATGTAGCCTAAGTAATGGACCCTGTCCATGTCGAAGGATCATTTTTCCAAGTTTTCATATAGTTTGTGTTGCCGCAGGGTGTGCATAACCTATTGAATATTCTGCAAGTGTTCCGTCCATGTCTTGTTGTATATGAGGATGTAATCCAGATAAACCACTACAAAAGTATTATTGAAAGATTGTAGGATATCGTCCACGATCCTCATAAAATTTGTTGCAGCATTTGTCAAATAAAAGGGCATGAACAACCATTCAAACTACCTTCTTTTGACTTGAAGTTGGTCTTCCATACATCTGTCTGTTCTATTGGGACATGGTGGTAGCCATACTTTAGATCAATCTTATTGAAGTATTTGGCCCTCGTGAACTGATCAAGGAGATCGTTGATTCAGGAAATCGACTACCAGTTTCAGACTGTGATTTTATTCAGAGCCCGATAATCAATGTAGAGTCGCAAGATCCTGTCTTTCTTCCGCACCAAAATGATTGGGATCCCATAAGGTGATGATATGGAATGGATGTGCCCCTTGTGGAGTAGTTCTTGGATCTGCCTCTTGATATCCTCATTTTCTAATAAAGAGCGGTGGTAGACTGGCCCATTGGCTAGCAATGCACCTGGGGTTAGATCGATGGGATGCTTGACCTGGCAATGTAGAGGTACCCTAGTAGGAGAGAAGAAGATATCTGAGTATTCTTCCATGACCTTATCCACTTGCTTATATGGTGGGTAGAGATCTGCTGTAGAGGCCCTGTATGTGTCTGCGATCTTTCTCTCACTCTGAGAGTGAATCACAAATAAGAAAAATTTCTCGATATGAGAGATGACCTTCCTACATTGCTTGGAAGAGATCAAGGTAATAACACTGGGAGGGAATTCCTCAGGTATCCTATACAATTTCTTGATCAAATTAATAATAACACTATGTGGACTAGAATCATATACAACATGACGTTTCCATAAATAAGATTGGCCCAAAAGAACATTACAAACTTTGAGAGGAGAAACATCCCACAATACCTCATCTTTGAAGGGCTTGATTCCATACAATAGTCACCACTGTTGGCTGACGCGGAGATCACTTCCTTTGTGGATCCATCCAATGGTGTAGGGTTGTGGGTGTGGCATTGTTGGCATGGCCAACCACTTGACAACCTTTGCTGAGATTAGGTTATTTTGGCTACCGCTATCAGTGATGAAGTGTAGTGGGGTGACTTTTACCCACATATGTGAATGGAAGAGTCAATGGCTTTCTTCTGGTTCATTTGGTTCAACAGGTTGGAGCTTAGTGGTAGCAACAGTGGCACTGGGTTCCACATCAATGATCCATCTTCTCCTTTCAAGCCAGCGGAATAGGTGGGTGGCCATCGATATCCACCTGGATCAATCCTCCATCCTTAGGAAGCAATGGTCACACTTTTGTTGAGTGCCCCCGTTAGATGAGGAAATATTTTCTGAATTTGGTCCCATGTGAGCCACTTGCCTTGGTGTAAGAGCTTCCCTACTTTGATGACTCGATAAAGCTGGATCCTTTGCTATCAAGTTCCCTTAATCTATGTGTCCACAATATGATCATTGGATTCCTGTTACATGTAGTGATGGTTGAGCTATGTTGGTGTCAACTGTTCTGCTATCTCTGAGGTGTCCAATAATGGTGGGAAATATGGCCGAAGAAGATCCACATTGAATATTGGACACAGAGCAAGGAAAGGGAGAATGTTGAGCTCAAAATCATTTTCACCTGCAACCTTCGTGATGGTGTACGAACCATAACAAAGTATGAAAATCTTATGATGGGGCCCTTTAAGGTGTTCTTTTTGCAAGTGAAACAAAACGTGTTCACCCATTTGAAAGTTATGTGGCACCCGATGTTGATCATGGTGCTTCTTGTACTTGGAATTGGACTTCTGTAGAATATCTTGAACCTATTGGAAGATGTGTTGGATCCACTCAATGAACGGGGTGCCTTTGTCATCTTCTGGTTGAGCATGGGATGAGTCAGCCGAGGTGGTCACCAGGGGTAGTTCAACATCCATGGGGCCCAATGGTTGGAATCCCAACCCCACACTAAAGGGGCTATGTCTAGTTGGGCTATGCAGGGCTCATTTGTAGCTATGTTGGACGTAGTGAAGACTGTCATCCCATGTGCATGGGTGTTTTTATTTGTACATGCACATGATATGTATGATCATCTAATTGACGACCTCAGTTTGGCCATCTGTTTAGGGGTGGAAGGTAGTGGATTTGGTGAGCATGGTATCCAACAGTGACCAGAGGCTCGACCAGGATGTGCTAAGGAATCGACTGTCATAGTCTGAGATAATGGTTTGTGTGATCCCAAAATGTACCCATACTCGTTCAAAGAAGAGCTTGGCAGTGGATTCTGCTGTGATGTTCTTCTTGCAGGCGACTAGAATCACCATCTTGGGAAAGCGATCAACAAACACACAAAAAAAATCATTTCCCCTCTTGGTGGACGTGAGTCTTGACATGTAGTCCATTGAGATGGATTCCCACAACCTGTTAGGAGTACACAGAGGGGTGTACAGGCCCTTTTTCTTAGTGTTTGGTTTGGAAATAATGTAGGTAGTGGAGGACCTGATATACTTGTTGACATCCTACCGAAGTTTTGGCCAGTAGAAATGTTTCTGCAACATTGCCACTGTATTTTTTATGCCAAAGTGTCTTGACACTTGATTGTAGTGAGATTCTCAAATAATTTTAGCACTCTCACTTGTTGGAATGAAAATATGGCCCAGACGACATAAAAACCCATGTTGAATATGGAATTTAGCGACCACTGAGTTGGCGCCCAACATTTGGTAGGTGGTGGAGAATTCATGGTCTGTCTCGTAGAGGTGGGTCCATCTGAGGGTATCATGGCCGCAAGATTCTAGTAGCATGGTGAGTGTCGCGAGTGGAGGTTGACTGAGGAAATCAACAACTCGGTTGGTACTACCTATTTTATAATTGATGTTGAGGTTGAAATGTTCTAAGTATGTGGACCACTTTTCATGGTGGTCATTCTGCAATTTTCCTTGGGTTTGCATGAAATATAGTGGCTTGTGATCAGTGTGGATTATTGTATTCTTCCCAAAAATGTAATTTCTACATTGGCGACAGGCTTACACAATGGAGTACATTTCTTTGTCATAATTAGAGTACTTGCCTACAACATATGATAGTTTCTCACTATGATATGGCATGGGGTGGCCGTGTTGGGTGAAAATGATGCCCACAACATAGTCTGAAGCATCTATGCCAATATAAAAGGGGTGTTGTAGGTACGATAATGAAAGTATCAGGGATGAGAAAAAAATATTCTTCAATTCATTGAAGGCTTGTTGTTGGTATAGACCCCACACAAAGTTTTCCTTACCTCCAACCCTGGTTACTTGGCTAAGGGCCCATACGATATGAGATAATCCCAACATGAACCTGCAATAGAAATTGGCAAGGCCTAAGAAGCTTCAAATTTTAGTGAGTGTGGTTGGGGTTGGCCAATAATGGATGAATTGGATCTTGGTTGGATCCACATGCACACCATGTTGATCAACAATGTATCCTAAGTAATGGACCTTGTCCATACCAAAGGATCATTTTTCCAAGTTTGCATATAGTTCGTGCTACCATAGGGTGTGCAAAACGTGTTGAATATGATGCAAGTGTTTTTCCCAAGTCTTGCTATATATGAGGATGTCATCTAGATACACCACTACAAAATTATTGGTGAAAGTTTGTAGGATATCATCCATCATCCTCATAAAAGTTGCTAGAGAATTTTTCAAACCAAAGGGCATGACCAACCATTGAGAAAGACATTCTTTCGAGTTGAAGGCGGTCTTCCATACATCTGTTTGTTCTATTAGGACCGGGTGGTACCCAGACTTCAGATCAATCTTATTGAAGTATTTCCCCCCCCCTGAGCTGATCAAGGAGGGCGACGATTCAGGCAATCAGGTACTAGTTTCAGACTGTGATTTTATTCAGGGCCAGGTAATCAATGCAGATTCACCAAGTCCTATCTTTCTTCTACACCTACATGACTGGGATCCCACAAGGTGATGAGCTGGGACATATGTGCCCCTTGTGGAGGATTTCTTGGATCTGCCTCTTCATCTCCTCATTTTCTAACAGACAAAGACAAAATATTGGCCCATTGGGTAGCGTTGCACCTGGGGTTAGATCGATGGGATGCTTGACCTGGTAGTGTAGAGGTACCCCAGTAGGAGAGGAGAAGATATCTGAGTATATTTCCATGGCCTTATCCACTTACTTCTATTGTGTGGAAAGATCGGCCATGGAGGCCTTGGATGTGGCTGCGATGTTTCATTCACTCTGAGACCAAATAACGAAGAAGATAAATTTCCGAGTCTGAGAGATGACCTTCCTGCATTGCTTGGTAGAGATCAAGGAAATAACACTAGGAGGGATTCCCTCGAGTATCATGTACAATTTCCTGTTCAAAGTAATAATAACACTATGATGCCTAGTCTCATATAAAACATGACGTTTACATAAATAAGGTTGCCCCAAAATAAAATTACAAACTTTGAGAGGAACAACATCACACAATACCTCGTCTTTTAAGGGTTTGATGTCGTATGATAGTGGACATCATTGGTTGACGTGGAGATCGCTTCCTTGGTGGAGCCATACAATGGTGTAGGGTTGTGGGTGCGTCATTGTCAGAAAGGATAGCCTCTTGATGACCTCTACTAAGATGAGGTTGTTTTGGCTACTGCTATCAACGATGAAGTGCAGCGGGGTTCCTTTTACCCACATCTATGAATGAAGAGGCACTCACCTTCTTCTGGCTCATCTGGCTCACCAAGTTGGACCTTGGTGGTAGCAACAGTGGAACTGGGTTCTGCGTCAATGATCTTTCTTCCCCTTTATGGTTCTGACTTAGAGCCAAAACCTGCATCTAATTTAGAGGCTTTCACTTCAACCACCAGTGACTTCTTTGAGCGACAATCAATAGTGTTATGCCAAGGGTTCTTATGGAAGTCACACCACTTCCCGATATCTTTCTTTGTCTTTCCAATGTCCTTCTTTGCTTGCAGCTTGGACTGGTTGTCCTTGATACTTTCTATATTTTCTCTATCCTTTTTTTTGTGGGTTGGGGCCGCCCTTTCCTGGATTTTGGTGTGAAGGGTTCTAAGGCCCAAATTGCCACATCTTTTGTTTGAGCTTCTGCTCTATTTTGATGACATATCGGTAGGCTGTGCCCAAGGACCATATGTCTAGAAATTCCATTTTGGTCTGGATGTATCTATGCAGATTATCGTGATACTTTAGCACCAGATGTCACTCTGAATATTTGATACCCAGCTCAGTGCGCAAGGTATGGTAGATATTTGTGAACTCTAACACTGTTTGGTCTCTTTTTTGTCGAACTATGGTCCATTTGGTATACAGGTTGTCATAACTTCCAACATGTTAGTATTGTTCCTTAATAGCATACCTGAAGGATTCCCAAGTGGTCACGACTTTAAATAATGAGGGTTCCTCTATTTTCTTTTTCTCACATAAAGTTTCGCAACAATATTTGACACGGGGAATGACTTTGAGGAGCACAAAAGTAATATTTTCTCTATTCAAAAATTTATGGACAAAAACATACCCTTCTAGTATATTCAACCATTTTTCTACAACATCTGCGTCTATCTAACCTTCAAATATAGGTATACAGAAGTTGATTTGTACCTTCGAGGGAGCAATGCCTCTCCTCAAGGAAGATGCGTCGCCTGTTGGTAGCAGTCAAAGGATTTGTGTGAAACTATACATCATCTCATTCCTCTATTGCATGAGGGCTTCCTCAAGATTTTTTTTGAAAATATCTCTTGTCTTGTCATCTTTCTTTTCTCCTACCATGAGAGGTCTCTTGGGTGTGAGAGATATTTTGTCCTCAATATAAACAAGCTCGAGACCCAACTCTTTTTATCCTGACCTCGTTGGGGACATGAATTAAGACGACAAGGAGAAGACTGTTCTGATACCATTGATATAGATTTTATGATAAGAATGAAATGAAAACAGATTATTAAAATATGATTAACACATAATAAAAAAGATACAATAAAACTAGTTTTCTATTCAATAATGAAATAAGCTAACACTGTAAAATGCGGCGAAAAACAAGATTATTGGAATGGTGGCGACTTATCTTTGAGAAGATATGTGATGATTGTGCTCATTCACAAAAAGATGATTACAATGAGGCTCCAAAGGCCTTTTTACAATAAAAAATAATGTAAAAAACCCTATACATCCAAAAACCTAACCCTAGGAGATGAAGTGACAAAAGTCATGTGGGCCCCGTTTGGGTAAGTTAGTACATCAACTTCTTGGGGTCGTAACGTTTGCATACGATCTCTATTTTAGGTGCATGATATCCCATTGGAAAGGTGTAACCGAGAATAATGATTTTCAAATGGCCTAGGGAAATGCATCCAGTATGCACATGGGTCCCAAATCCCCAAAAAACATCGTTTAGGGTCTCAAAACGACCCTGAAAGTTTGGAACCCGAAAAACTGTTGAAAAACTGCCAAGGTGGAAAATGGTTTTTAGAGCCAGTGGAATAAGTGGGTGGCCACCGATATCCACCTGGATCAATCATCCCTCCCTAGGAAACAATGTTCTCGACTGCATGAAGTTCCCCCATCAAATGAGGAAATTTCTGCTCAATTTGGCCCTGGGTGAACCACTTGCCTTGGTGCAAGAGTTTCCTTGCTTTGATGATTCGATAAAGATGGATCCTTTGCTGTTGAGTTCCCTTGATCTATGTGTCCAAAATATGATAATTGGATTCTTGTTGCATGCATTCAGTTTTGAGCACTTTTGGTGTCAATTTCTCTGCTATCTCCAAGGTTTCCAATAATGATGGGAAATATGGCTAAAGAAGATCCACGTTGAAGACTGGGTGTAGGCCAATGAAAGGGGGAATGTAGATCTCAAAATCATTGTCACCCATAGAATTGGTGATATTGTACATCCCATAATGGAGTGGGAGAAGCTTCCGATGGGGCCCTGTAAGGCGTTCTTTCTACAAGTGCAAACAAACATTGTTGCCCTCCTGAAACTTATGTGGCACCCGATGTTGATCATGGCACTGCTTGTACTTGGAATTAGACATATGTAGAATATATTGAACCTGTTGGTGAGTGTTCTAGATCCTTTCAATGAACTGGGTGGCTTTATCAACTTCTAGTGGAGCAGGGGACGAGTCAACCGAGGTGGTTGCCAAGGGTAGTGCAACATCCATGGGTCCCAATTGTTGGAATCCTAACCCCACCCGAAAGGGGTTGTGGCTAGTTGAGCTAGGCAGAGCTTGGTTGTAGCTATGTTGGACATAGGGAAGAATCGTATCCCATGTGCGAGGGTGTTTTGAATTGTACATGCGTGGGATATATATGATCATCTGATTGACGACCTCAGTTTGGCCATATTTCTAGGGTTGTAGGGCAGTGGATTTGGTGAGCTTGGTATCCAACAGTGACCAAAGGATTGACCAGAATGTGTTGAGGAACCGTCTGTCATGGTCTGTGATGATGATTTGTGGGATCCCAAAATGTACCCATACTCAATCAAGGAAGATCTTGGCAATGAATTCTACGGTGATGTTCTTCTTGTAGGTGGCTAGAATCGCCATCTTGGAAAAGTGATCAACAACCACAAAAACACAATCATTTTCCATCTTGGTGGATGAGAGGCCTAACATGTAGTCCATTGAGATGGATTCCCATAGCCTGTTAGGAGTAGGAAGAGGGGTGTACATGCCTTGTTTCTTAGTGTTCAGTTTGGCAATAGTGTAGGTGATGCAGGAATAATATACTTGTTGAAATCATGTCGATGTTTCAGCCAATAGAAATGTTTTTGCAGCACTATCGCTGTCTTTTTGACACCAAAGTGTCCTGCCATCCGAATGTAGTGAGATTCCCAAATCAACTTCACATGCTCTCTTGATGGAACACAGATATGGCCTAGATGACACAACATCCCATCCTAAATATGGAAATTATCGATCACTGAGTTTTCGCCCAACATTTGGTGGGTGTTGGTGAAGTATGGGTTTGTCTCATAGAGGTGGGACCATCCAAAGGTCTCATGGCTGTAAGAGTCTAGCACCATGGTGAGTTCTGCGAATGGAGGTCGATTGAGGCAATCAACAACTCAGTTGGTACTACCTGTTTTATACTTGATGTTGAAGTGGAACAGGTTGTAAGTATGTGGACCACTTCTGATGGTGGTCATTCTGTAATTTTCCTGGGGTCTGCATGAAATTTAGTGGCTTGTGATTAGTGTGGATGACTATCTCCTTCCCAAGAATGTAATGTATCCACTAGAGGAAGGCTTGCACAATGGATTACATTTCGTTTTCGTAAGTAGGGTACTTACAAACAACATCTGATAGTGTCTCACTATGATATTCCATGGGGTGGAAGTGTTGAGTGAGTACAATGCCAAAAACATGTTCTGAAGCATCTATATTGATCTCAAAGGGATGTTGCAGGTCCAGTAATGAACGTATTTGGGATGATCTCAAACACTTATTCAATTCATCGAAGGCTTGTTGTTGGGACAGACCCCACACAAAATTTTCCTTAATTCCACCCTTGGTTACTTGGCTGAGGGCCCATGAGATATGAGAGAATCCCAACACTAACCTACGATAGAAATTGGTGAGGCCTAAGAAGCTCCAAAGTTCAGTAAGTGTGGTTGAGGCTGGACAGTCATGGATGACTTGGATCTTGGTTGGATCCACATGAAGACCATGTTGATCAATGATGTACCCTAAGTAATGCACCCTTTCCATGCTGAAGAAACATTTTTCCAAGTTTTCATATAGTTTGTGTTGTCGTAGGGTGTGCAGAACCTGCTAAATATGCTACACGTGTTTCACGCAAGTCTTTTTTTATATGAGCATGTCATCCAGAAACACCACTACAAAAGTATTGGTGAAAGGTCATAGGATATCATCCATCATCCTCATAAACAAATTTGGAGTATTTTTCAAACCAATGGGCATGACCAACCATTCAAAAAGACCTTCTTTTGAGTTGAAGGTTGTCTTCCATACATCTGTCTGTTCTATTGGGACTTGGTGTTAGCTATACTTTAGATCAATATTACTGAAGTATTTGGCTCCTGTGAGTTGATCAAGGAGGTCATATATTCGAGGAATTCGGTACCTATTTAGGAATGTGATTTTATTCAGGGACTAGTAATCAATATAGAGTCACCAAGTCCCATATTTCTTCTGCACCAACATGATTGGGCTCCCACAAGACAATGTGATGGGACATATGTGCCCCTTGTGTAGAATTTATTGGATCTACCTCTTGATCTCCTTGTTTTTTAACAGAGAGCAATGGTAGACTGGCCCATTGGGTAGCGGTGTGCCTAGGGTCATATCGATGGGATGCTTGACCTGGCAGTGGAGAGGTACCTCAGTAGGAGAGGAGAAGATACTGAGCATTATTCCACAACCTTATCCACTTTATTCTCTTCTGTGGAGATATTGGCCGCAGAGGCCCTGGATGTGGCTGTGATCTTTCTCTCACTCTGAGAGTGAATCACGAAGAAGACAAATTTCTCGGTTTGAGAGATGACCTTCCTACATTGCTTGGTAGAGATCAAGGAAACAATACTAGGAAGGACTGCCTCGGGTATCCTGTACAATTTATTGTTCAAAGTAATAATAACACTACGAGGCCTAGTCTCATATACAACATAACATTTCCATAAATAAGGTTGGACCAAAAGAACATTACAAATTTCGAGAGGATAAAAATAACATAATAACTCATCTTTGAAGGGCTTGATTCCATATGATATTCGACACTATTGGCTGATGAGGAGATTGCTTTCTTGTCAAAGCCATCCAATGGTGTAGGGTTGTGGGTGCAGCGTTGTCGGTAGGGCCAACCACTTGATGAACTCTACTGAGATGAGGTTCTTCTGGTTACTTCTATTAACAATGAAGTTCAGTGGGGTGCCTTTTACCCACATCTGTGAATGGAAGAGGCACTCTCCTTCTTCTGGCTTGTATAGTTCACCGGGATGGAGCTTGGTTGTAGAAACAGAGGCACTGGGTTTACTGTCAATGATACATATTCCTCTTTCTGGTTCTGACTCAAAGTCAGAACCCACATCTCATTCATAGGATTTCACTTCGAACACTAGTGACTTCATTAAGTGACAATCAACAGTGTTATGCCAAGGGCTCTTATGGAAGTCTCACCACTTCTCGATATATTTATTTGTCTTTCTAGTTCCCTTATTTTCTTTCATCTTGGAATGGTTTTCATGATAATGTCCATATTTTATCTGTCCTTTGTTCTATGGGTTGGGGCTGCCCTTTCCTGGATTGTTTTGTGAAGAGTTATGAGGCTCAAATTGCCACATCTTTTGTTTGAGCTTCTGCTTGATTTCAATGTCATATCAGTAGGTCACGCCTAAGGATGATATATATAGAAATTACATTTTGGTTTGTATGTATCTATGTGGAGCATCGTGATACTTGAGCACCGGATGCTTATCTGAATCTTTGATACCCAGCTTGGTGTGAAAGGTATGGAAGATATTTGTGAACTCTAGCACTTCTTGGTATCTTTCTTGCCAGAGTGTGGTCATTTGGTATACAAGTCGTCATAACTTCTGACAGGCTACTATTTTTCCTTAATAACATCCCTAAAGGATTCCCAGGTGGACGTGAATATAAACAATGAGGGTTCCTCTATTTCCTTTTTCGCACAAAAATTTTCCCACCAGTGTTTGACATGGGGAATGACTTTGAGGAGTGCAAAAGTAAGTTTTTCTCTATTCCAAAAGTTATGGAAACAAATATACCCTCGTAGTATATTCAACCATTTGTCTACATGATCTGCATCTATCTGACCTTCAAATATAGGTATATCAAAGTTGATTTGTACCTTGAAGGGGGCGGTGCCTCTACTCGAAGAAGATGCGTCGCTTGTTAGTAGTCATCGAAGGATTTGCACGAAACTATCCATCATGTCATCCCTCTATTGCATGAGGGATTCCTCAAGCAACATTTTTAATGGATCTCCTATCCCTTCATATTTATTTTATCCTGCCATGAGAGGTCACTTGGGTGTGCGAGATCTTTTGTCGTCAAGAGAAACACGATTGAGACCCAATTATTTGTACCCTGACCTCGTTGGGGACATGCATTAAGACAACAAGGAGAAGACCTCTCTCATACCACTGATCCATATTTTATGAGCAGAAAAAAATGAATATAGATTATTAAAATATTCTTAGAACAAAATAACAGAGATATAGTAAAATTGGTTTTCTATTCAATAAGGAAATAAGATGAAACTATAAAATGCAGTGGAAAACAAGATTGCTAGAATGGTGGCGGATTATCTCTGAGAAGAGATGTGACGACTGTGCTCATTCGCAATAAGACGATTACAATGAGGATTTGAAGGCCTTTTTACAATAATCAGGAATGTCAAAAACCCTAGACATCCAAAAACCTAACCCTAGGAGATGAAGCACCAAAAGTCATGTGGGCCTCGTTTGGGTAAGTTAGTACATCAATTTCTCGGGTTTGTAACTTTTTCACGATATCTCATTGCAAAGGTATAATTGAGAAGAATGATTTTCAACTGGCCTAGGTCAGAGACGCAGGGAGTCACCTGGACCCCAAATCCCCAAAAAACGTCGTTTAGGGCCTCAAAACGACCCCGAAAGTTCAGAACCCGAAACATTGCTAAAACAATGCCAAGGTGGAACACTATTTTTCAAGCTAGTGAAATAGGTAGGTGCCACCGATATCCACCTAGATCAAAATGATTTGAAAGAGTCACAAATTGTGTCTTCCATTGATTCATCTCAATTTGTGTTTAAAGAAGGATATGAATTTTTCCATGATCAATTATTTGAGGTTGAAAAGTATAATCAACCAAATACTATTACCAGTAATGATTATTCATAAATGTTGGTTGTTCCATTTATTTCACCTCAAATAGTTAATCTTGAAGTATTCAAGCTCAATGAAAATTTTCAAGAGAATGGGACACTTCTTCTCTGATAAAAAATCATGATAAGTTCTTGCAATATTGATCTTACTTTTTTACAAGATTCTTTCCATGATAATCTAATACTTTATTCTCATAAGGAATATTTATCGTCTATGAATTCATTCAAACAATCCCATGTTAGTTATTGCACGTATTATTATAGGATTGTAGATTGGTTGGAGTATTCATATCTTCAAAAGTTTCTAATGAATGGTAATATTATCTTCACCTTATTTAGAGATCAAGGAGGTAACTTTGACACACTCCTTTGATATCCTTCAGATGGAGAAAATATGGAACGAAAGGAAATTTTTTGGGAGTATGGGGCACTTCGTTCAAGGCCAACGATTATGTCAGTTCCCCATAACTTTGACAAGCTTCCCAATCTCAGTTACATTTTTTCATGTTTTTGCGACCTATATAATGACAAAATTGTAGAATGGTTGGAGGATTCATACATCCAGAATTTTCAAGGGAATGGTAAGGTCATGCTTACTTTGTTTCTAAATGATGATTATAAAGGTAAGTATGATGTATTTTTTTCATATTTTGATATACTACCATTCTTGTCACTAATATTTGATTTTGTTTTCATTGCAAGATTGGAGTTACTCCGATGGTTACATTGGAAGCATGACTTCACTTAGTATTTTGATTTGTTTAGTAGTTAGAGTAGGTTTCCTTTAGTTTTCTTTCTCACTTTTTCTTTTTGTAATAATGTAGTTATGAACACAAGTGGGTACACCAAGAGAACGATAATATGATTTTTTTCAGGGAAGTCCACTTTAATATTTTTCTCTCTGCTTTTCGTTGAATATTTCTTTTCAAAAACACATTATCATCATGGAAATTTTAAAATGGAAAGTAAAGAGATAAGTAAATTTGAACTGTCAATTCACCCAAATTCAACCTTGGCCCAAGATGCCATGAGTAGGACTACACTCATCTTAATATGAATTTTTTTTGTTTTCTTTAATCTCTGAATAAACTCACATCTCATGAAACATTATCTTAAGGAAATAACCTTCTCATACATGAGACTTTATATGATTTAGTTCTTCCTTTATTTTACAATGGGATGCTAGTAGATCTAAAAGATCCAATTTATCTTTGGCCAAAGTCATTTTCTGAAAGTGTGATTTTGTTGTTTTGATTTGTTTGTTTCGATGTACTTCTAATTTTGATTTATTTCAATAAAATATGATTTGGTTTGTTGAATTCTCTTTATTTTATATTTTTGAGTGAGTCTTTTCTTTATTGTTTGTCTATATTTCTAGTTCAATAACTTTGTTTTTTGAAGCTTGTCACCATATGGAAATATTATTCAAAAGATCGTACCACCTGCTAGTCTCCAAATAACCTGAGATAGTCTAAATATGGTCTTGAAATAAGATTTATCTCAACTCTATTAGACAATTTTTTCGATTGTTACCATTCCTCTTTCCCTTCAACATTATTGTGGGGAATTGTATTTAAAAGTTGGAGTGATATATGGTTATCATGGATATTATAAGACTTTTTGCTTCCTTGTCTTCTAGATAATCTCTTATTTAGAGATCAAAATAAAATTTCGTGATTGGATCACTTGCGAGCTTGAAATAATGAAGAATGAAGTTTATAATTGAGAGTTGGAAGGTCTCATCACGAGTCAATCCATCATGACCATAGGAATTTTATAGAAATGAGATTACCATTCCTGGTCACCAATCCAGGGTAGTGGCCTTCATTCTTCTCAACTAAAGGACAAGAGGTCTCATTGTTGGTGCAATTATTTGCATAATATATTACCAAACATAAATTATCAACCGAGATTCATAATCAATAGATTTGATGAACTATATGTGCTAATAATAGATAGGTTCCTATGTCTATTTAGTATAGCTTAGATAAGAAAACCAACAATAACAAAATACTCTATTTTCAAAGATAACACTCTTCACACAATTCAAAAATTAGAAAGCAAAACTTGCAACCATGCACTCAAAAGATTTTTCTCAGATAATGCCTTGTCCATTTACAAGCTCATGAAGTGGAAAGATGGACTTTGAATCTATTATCTGTAGCTAATATCCTTAACAACAACTAACAAGCAAATCTGGGCACACTTCAACAATAACAAAAGATAAATCTTATAGTAAAATGTTGAAGCAAACACTCAATTGAAAAGGATATTGCTCACATAATAGATATGTTCATTATAGGCTCATGAAAAGAAGATATGGAATCAAATCTTGTTCCCTGTAGCAATTGAAAACGATAATCAACAATTCACTCTTAAACAAAAGAAATCATAACTCTATTTACTCCAATCAAACCTGTGTAGTACATAAAATAGACAATATAATTGAGAGGCTTCATTAAATGGTGCATGAAGGTGAGAGATGAAGTCTGATATCATTTCCTGTAACAACTCACTTCAAACTTGCAAGAAATTCTTATCTAATTCTGCACACACTTCAAAATTAATTGATGCATCCCAAACAAAAATTTAATACAATCTTACAATCTTGCAATTCTAGAAATTACTTCATTTCTACACAGGAAACATAATTTTTAATGAGATGTTCCATTTAATGGGTTATGTAATGTGAATGATGTACTCCCAACTGTTCCTATACTGCCACTCTTTGCAATCAATTCTAACAGTGAAATAAAAAATGAAATCAAAACAACAAGTACATGAAATAGAAATCTATGCTAATAATTTACAATGAGCTTACCAAGATGGATCAGTGGGCCCTTGCCAATGCCAACATGGAATATTTTAGAATAGAAGATGATAAATGATAAGAGACACACATGATCCTTGAATTCAAACTTCCATTGATCTTCAACAAATAAATTTACAAAAAAAGTTGGTTCAAAAATCCAATTTGCAGCATACTAATCCCTCTTTCTTCAAGAACCAATCTTACATCATAATAATTACTTTATAATAAGACCTATGAGGTCTTAATTATACATAAAATCCATGGAGTAATGGATGAAACTGAATCCCCAAGCTAAGAAAACAATTTTTACAATTTTAGGATAAATCCCAAAAATCTGTGTTTTTTAACAATTTGGGCAGATTCGAGTTAGTCCCCCACCCATATCTCCAAAAAAAATTCTAATTTTGAACAAAGGCCTGCATGATACTCAATTTTTCATATTATGGACAAAACCCATGTATTAGAATTTCTGGATCTGATACCATATGCACAAAAATCGAGGCGCAAGTTGGCAGTTTGAATTTTTTGCTAATTTTGATAGAATCATTCCCCCTGAGTTGGAGGTCCACATGTGAGATCTGGGTAAATTATGACTCATGTTTCCACATGAAAACATCTCTCTGGACAAAACCCATGATCCTGATTGTCTTCTAGAAACACTCAAAAATTCTGAATTATGTCTAGTACTGGATTAGCACAGGCTGGTACCGGAATAGGTGGAGCCTTTGTACCAGATCTTGCTGCTTAAGATTCAAAGTGATTATGATCATACATAATCAATAATTTAATCTAATTAAATCAATAAAGTAAACAAAACATTCCTTAATCATAAGTTACCTCTTATGCACATGAACAAGGTCATCAAGTGTATTTATGGAGGAAACCGTCAATTAGATACACATGGCATAGGCAAAATAGGCTCATATAGAGGGTAATATAGGGCATTAGAAGTGTCAAAAATGAGACTCAACATTCCCCCATGCTTAAGTCATTGTATGTCCTCATGCAACAATGATCTTCAAAATTTTCAAAGTTGATGGTACTCCTCACTTCATCAAGCATTCTTGATGCTCCACCCTTATTTAGCTTCTAAGTTCCAGTTATACAATATCAAATTATTGGCCTATGATTCACACTTATTACCCATGGAAAAGTAGTTATGATGGAAAAGTGGAGTCATGAGTAATAGATTAGATATGTTAGTGATTTGACGTTAAGTCTTATCCAATCTGTTATGGATCATAGTTAGGAGAAAGGGGTGGATGTGGCTCTAATACGATTATAGGATAGTGGCCAAGAGTTTTCTAAATGAATTTGACTTAATAGGCCTCCATAGCTAGATTACCTTTAAAACAAAAGTGATATAAGAATAGTTTAGATATCATTTGAAGAGAGGAACACATAAAGGAATACATACCAAGATGATTAACTTGTTTCTTATCCAAGTTTTTAGAGATGATGCTCTTCTTGTTTAGGTAAGGTGAATTACATATACTGAGGGTCCCACTTCTCATGCAAACCTTTTTATTTTAAATATAGAACTCTAAAGTGGATACTTGAAGGTTCTTAAGAACATCATCCGAGAGATATAAAGGTCATCTCCTAGCTTTGATTTGATAATGATTTCTTCAGAATGAGACCCAAGGGTTTATGTTCAATTTTAAGTGTGCCACTTTATGTTTTTCAACTCCCTTTACCCGGAATAGCCCCGCTGCCAGCAGGCCTATTCAGTACCCCAATGGGTTTACATTAGTACCATACAAGCATGGCCTCGTTGCCAACAAGCCTGTTCAGTACCCCGGCGGGTTTACTTGTACTTCCTGATACTTTCTTTTTATTATATTACTCAAAAGATTTAGAATGATGTATACTATTCATTGATAGTTTTAGAGTATAAGGAAGGCAGGTGGTACGAGAGTGTTTTAGAGTTATTAGGCACATAATTAATTGTTTTCAATTATCCCAAGGGTGACATCATCCACATTCAACTTAAATCTCAACTATTCAATGTATAATGTAACATCTCGGGTAATGACTAAGAGGTCCCTCTAGTTAATCCTATTAGGGTTCTCATGAAAGTTCATTGTGGTTTTTCAAGGGTGGTCCACCTCATGAGGTTTTCATCAATACCTTCAAAGAAAAACTTGTAAAGATAAACTTGGATAAAAATTTGTTTGAATCAACTATGTTAGTATTAGAGATAATGGTGTCACCACTTTTCAATGGATATTTCAATTAGCAATCACTTCTTCAAAATGATGAGGTAATAATACAAGTGCACCCATTATCATATAGAGCTAAATGTGAAAATATCTTCTTAAAGGATAGAAAGGATGATTCATTTAGGGTTGAGTGTAGAAATGTAGGAGGAAGATGTACATGAGAGTAAAAACAATTCAACACAAAACTTAAATTATCCTTGCTAGAAAGAACATGAAGATATTAGCCCATACCTCCTATTAACTAAAGTGAAAACAATGTTAAGCACATGACAAAGATCATATCACTTTGGCATCAGTACCAGATAAGTAATGGAGTAGGTTTCTGCAATATCGGAACAGATAATATTGGAACAAAGTGACATGATGGATGATTTTTGCTCATTCATGGCGACAACCACTTCACAAAGAAATTCAGTGATAATATAGGAGGAGATGTATACGAGGGCTTGCAAAATTTCATGGTAGGGAGCGTGCAATAATTGAGAGTAACCATATGTTTACTGCATAATTAGTCTAATTCCTTACTAAAATGAAAAAATGTTGAGTTTATACGTTCTATTGCTTGAAGCATTTAAATCGAGAAGCAAAACTTCAATATATGATTAGAGATACTGACACCTTATTACCAATACCAGATCACCTGAGTATCAGATGGATGCAGGGTTGTGATTTAGTACTGGAATAGCGTAGAGTTGTGGTTTAGTACCAGAATAGCACATACCTCCTCCTTTGGTACCAGATGAGAACACAGATGATGATCAGTACTAGATGAACACATGAATGTTGTTCAGTACTAGATGAACGCAAACTTTCTCGTTTAGTACCGGATGAGCACATAAATGACCATTAGTACTGGAATAGTGCAGAGTTATGGTTCAGTACTGGAATAACGTAGACCTCCTCCCACAGTACTGGATGAATGCAGATTTAAAAATTGTTTGCAGTACCAAATGATTGCAATTCTGCAATACCAGAATAGAATGGTACCGGAATTCTAGAAATGACTATCAAATCCCAGCACTGGACATGTTGATTTGGCCTCGTCAATGGAAGTTGCAAAATAATATGAAGGTTTCAAAAACCACTCCCCCATGCCTAAGTTTGTGCATGGCCTCATGCAAACAATGTGAGATTCTAAAAAATATCTTCTCAAAGATTTGCGAACATCTGCTAAAAACAAACCAATAGAACTAATTAAAACTAGATTTGTATTCATGCTTACAAATAGAAAATATAGGAAAAATGTCAAAAGTTGCATTATAACTATGAATAAAATAGTTTGGAATTAGCATTTAGTTTCAACTTCTATTAAAAAAATCACTGAATTGATTATCCTTGTGAAATAGTGGTCTTAAAATAGATAGGTAATGATGAAGCATGAATGCATCATTTTTAACAACTTAACGAAAAAAAAGAACTTTGAAGAAATAGGTCATGAAGTACTCCCTTAAGTGTTATCTTCCGTTGACAAGGATGCCTTCTCCTCTTTTGTAACCCTTCCAGTATCATGTGTACATTCAGAGGATAAAGAGATTCCCTTCTCATAAGATTCCAAACAGAATTATCATATCTTTTAGAAAGAAATCTACTATAGGAATGAAATATCTTAAACTGACTGCTTATTATCTTTTGACATTCCCATTTATGAAACTTATGAAAGATAGGTTGAATTGCAACATTTATTTGTTTATTTACCTATCCTACTCTAATTGAACAAAAGAAAATGCCCTTCAAGTATATGAATACTTCCAATGAAACCATGTGCGTAACAGGGTTAAAAATATATCCATACTCGGGTTTAAAAGATAAATTTTAATGCATACTGGAGTATGAAGGAACAACGAATTTGATGATGAGATCAAGAAATAATGAAAAATAAAAGAGTGGTGTGACCTAATAACTAATTGAAACCATATTTCAATAGGATCAAGATATTCTTGTTTCTCTTCTTTGTTTAGGTCACACTGAATGTCCTCCTCTACCATGCTATGCAAATTATCCTCTTCAAAATGATTGGTATTTGGAGTACATACATGATATGATGAGAGGCATGCTAAGGACTCCTCAATATCAGGTTCCACTAGTTGCTCTCCATTGAATAATATCCATGATTCTTTATTCTCCTCAACAAATTGACAAGAGGAAACCGACGATACTTCTAAATCTTCATGTGGAGAGACAACTAGATTCTTGACTGCTGTGAAGATATGCTCTTCCTGAGAGGAGGATATCCTAGATGCTGCTAGAATGCGAGAAATTTCTTGGAGGAACATTCTTCAAGATCTTGATCATCCTTGAATTACTATAGCTGGTTGATGATACTTGTTTCGCTACACAGATTAATACTCGGGGGGTTCTTACAACACCCCAAACATGATTTATCATCAAATATCTGAATTTTAAAACTATTTAAAAAAAAAAAACACACTAATCTTGAACTCCTTTTGTTACTGGGAACCTCCTATCACCAAGTTATCGGTTCGCACAAGTTAGATCATCATAAATAAAACTAGATTTGCATAAATAAAAACACACTTGCATCAAAAGAAGAGAGGACAACCTAAGTTTGGAGCAACCCCACTAAAGTGGATGCGTGGGATCTTCCCGCATGTCTTACCATATTCTCTCTGCCCTTAGGTCATCCATAAAACCAATCCAAAACCATTAAATAAATCTGATTCAAATACTACCTATTACTGTTTACAACTCTCCAACAATGATGTCAAAATGTTGGTGCAATTATTTGCATAATGTATTACCAAACATAAATTATCAACTGGGATTCGTAATAAGTAGAGTGGATATGTGCCGATAACATATAGGTTCCTATGTCTGTTTAGTATAGCTTAGATAAGAAAACCAACAATAACAAAATACTATGTTTTCAAAGATAACACTCTTCACACAATTCAGAAATTAGAAAGCAAAACTTGCAATCATGCACTTAAAAGATTTTTCTTAGATAATGCCTTGTCCATTTACAAGCTCATGAAGTGGAAATATGGAATTTGTATCTGTTATCTTTAGATAATATCCTTAACAACAACTAACAAGCAAATATGGGCACACTGTTGAAGAGAAATCCGCATGTAGACAAGTGGATTCTCTCGAGGTCCCTAACTCTTTAAGGCCAAGACAGAAAAGTGCTTAATGCGGATAATGAATTTCCTTTTAGATCTAATTAAGCTAATAAATGAAAGAGAAGGAGAGAGATATGTACCTTATTAGTGACAATTGTCCTTGCAAAGTCCTGGTTGAGCTTCAATCCTGAGCTCCCTGATAGGTCCTGTAAAACAATCAAAGGTACAAAAGACTTCCTACTCTATTGAGATTAGCTCAAATACAGATCTATATTATGAAGAAGATAAGTTCATATTCACAACAAACTTCAAAGGGAATAGGACAAGCATGAATTTATATTCATGAGAACAATGTGTTACTTACATCCATGGATGTAGTGCAATAGCTTCACCAAGCTCTCCTTGTCCATACCCTTGATCAAATAACCCACACACAAGATGTTGATGCTTAAAATGACATCTCCCTCATGAGATCATAAGTTAGATGTTGTTTCAAAGTCTCTCTTCATGTACTGTATGTTGCCTATGAGATCATAGGTTTCATACCTCCAATCTTTCCTCCCTTTTTACCATGAGAAGGCCTCTTTATATAAGCTAGAAAGACCCAACCACTTGAGAGATCTTTGGGATAAGTTGAGGATTTCTCTCCTTCAGTTGAGGATATTCCCTAAGATCATGCCTTGAGATCATATTCGAATCCAACCATCTTCAGATATTGAGGGGATCTTTCCCTCATTCTTCTCAACAAACCAAATTTCTCCCATAAAAGGTAGCGCTCCCCCAAAAGGGGCACCAAAGCATTATAACTCTCCCCCAAAGAAGGACAAGGAGCACCAGCACTCCCTGATAGTGTATAGGGGATCACTCCCATCCAAAACCCATTTTTGAGTGGTTCTTTTAGTGGAAAAAGGCTTGTACTTCTAATAGACTGATTCCTCCTCTTCAAAACTAGTCTTTGAGGTGTCCTAAGTGTCCCTTTCATGTCGTTGGAGGCATGCCATAGGCAAGAAGATAGTATGATGTTAGCAAAACTTATAAAACTTGCAGTCAAGATGAAACACTTGCAGACAATATGAAACACTTAAAACACTTGTAATGACGACAATTGCTACACTATTGAAGTGAGTAATTTTGAGGTGTAATAGATTGCCCCCCAAAGTATGAAGTTAGAAGATGTGATGACTGAAGTACTTTGTAGATTTTTTTAAGCAAGGTTATAGATGTAGAGAACTTGATAGAAGCTGCACACAAACATCCAACAAATATTATGACATGTTTCAAACCCAAGGCATGCATACCTATGCTTGGGTGATAAAGACTTGCAAGATATGGCCGCCATAAAATACATTGTGGATCCATAATTATATTGATAAAAGGTATAACCACTAAGGATACAGTGTGGATCTATACTCTTATGACCTGAACCGATCATAGCCACAAATAATACACATCGGATCTATGAGATGACAAGACATAGCCATGACCAATACAAAGTGGATCTATGTAACAGTATATGTGTCATTGTTCAAACAAAACCCCTTCACAACCTGGGAAAAGTACATATAAGAGTAATGAATCAACCCAGGGTCTTCTTACCGATCCTGATGTAGTACGAATCTAACCAAGTGGATAGATGTACTGATGTCGAACATGGAAAAAACCACTTGATTACCATTCAATGATGTAAAAAGTTAACAAGCACGAGGGAAATCACCATTGATGTCAATGATTCCCAAGGTACCCTAGTACATTCCAAGAAATGTGAATAGAGAAGCTGAAGTCGAACATTCATGGAATCATCCGATCAGAGGTCAATGATGTATACCCACTGTTGGATGTGAGGAGGCCTGCCATTGAGGCATGCAGGTCCCAAGGTACTAATTGGTTTCTAAGTCTAGTTCTCGGATAATGTGTTGTAGTCGACATGAATAAACTCATCGCAGGAGGGCCTTGATGTATCCCCCATCAATGATACAAAATTGACACAGAGATGTAAATTGGTAGATCAAATGAACATGGATTGACATGCATATTGAAACAATATATTTGTGATGGCTGACTCTCGAGGTGGATACTTCCCTTGAACACTGAGGCACAACAGTAGAAACATGACATGGACCAAAACACGATGATGCAGTGGATACTGTGAATTTCATCGAGTGACCTAAAGAAGTAAGAAAAAATCATAGGATTGGTTCAATGCAGAGGTTCAACAGATTAATATGTGTGCAAAGACAAAGTGTCGTGTTCAAGGGAGACTCTAAGAGTTATTGGTAATGTTCTAAAAAAATGCTTGGCTTGCTTGCTTCAATTTTTCCCCCATCTAGATAGATGAGTACCTCTTTGTAATTTAATGATCTCTAGGAGGGTAACACATGCTCGATATAACTCACCTTTGATAAGTCCCTCTTCCTTTGTTTAACGAACTGGAAGAAGTAAGGGTTCGGTCCCATATGGTCCCTTCAATGTATGATTGTTTAACAAGTCCAGAGAAGGTAAACTCGATGGTTTTTCATATTTAGAGAGTTTGAAAAATAACTTAAAGACAACTCCATTGTTGTCATTTTTCTTAATGTTAGTCTCGCAAGGCCAAAAAAGAGATAAATTATCACTCGAAAGACACCCTTTCAAACCTTTTAACGAGTGGGAAAGGAAGCAAGATCACTCGACAATCTTTTCACGTTTAGAGAGTCTAAAAAGAGCTTCAAGAAGACTCCAGGGGGTTCCTTTTTTGTATATCCATGCGAGCCCAAAAAAGAGATAAAAGGTTTGTTGGCTATATTCTCCTATTTTCACAAGCGCGAGAACGAACAAAGACTAAGCTCGGTACTCTGCCCTCAGCTTGAAAGATAGTGGCTTGACTCTAGAATGATCATCAAAGGCTGGAGACATGCCCCCCAAGCTTCAATTCATTCACTAACTTTGAGGTTGTCACCAATTTTTGTGCTAGATGGAGAAAAATGATATAGGTGGATGAAATGAAGGTTAAAAAAAGAGACTAACAAAAGACTCGACTCGACATCTACGCGATCTGGTGAAAGACTCAACTTGAAGGGAGAGGTGATTGTTTCATTTTTTAACGAGCATGACATAGGAAAAGAACAATGCTCAAGGTTCCGGGTTCAATCCCCAGATTTTTTTTCATTTTTTAATGAGCTTGCTACAGAGAAGAAAACTATGCTCAAAGACTCTGTTTCAGTTTTTAGAGAGCTTGCTATAGAGAAGAGAAACTATGCTCATGGCCTCTGTTTCATTTTTTAACGAGCTTGCCACAGAGAAGATAAACTATGATCATGGCTTCTTCTTGATCATGGCTTCCAAGAGGATAATGGTCTGGAAGGACACCATGTCAAGGGACAAAACTCGATCATGGATTCCAAGATATCTTCACTGGATGGAAGAACAATGCTCTCGAAGGAACACATGTCGAGGGCCACGACAGGGGTAAGGAGATCAGGCTCCAATAGCCCTACCGAAGAGATCACCATGTCAACTACCAGATCCAAGTCATATAAAATTGAAGTCATGGGAGATAATGCCACATAATTAACATGTGGTGGCAACGATACTGTCTGCATATAAGAACCATTTAGGGAGGTAATCGAGTTAGGCCTGATGAATGAAAGTTGATCAATAGTCACAATTCTTCCGTTGTGGGGGAAATATATCACATGAAAAAGAGTGGACACAATAGCTTTCATGGCATAGACATAATCCCACCCAAGGAGTAAAGCGAAATCCAAGGGGTCTCGGACTACCATGACATCAATAAATACAGTTTTCCCTCCCAAAGTTACGGGAAACTGAGGAAGGGTCCCTAAAGGTTGATTGGTTCTTCTGTTAAAAGCTAACAGATTTTGTGTAACAGGCAGAAGCTGAGGACAACCCAAAGCGTGCCAAGCAACAAAGGACAAAATACTAATGGACGCACCTTCATCTATCAGTATTTGATGAACGTCCCAACCACAAACCTGTACTGTAATCTGGAAAGGAGTGTGAGAGGGAATATGAGGTCTAGTTAGCGCACCTCAATAAAAAATGATGGCCTCATTACTTGGAGGGGTTTTCGCAAGAGAAGGAGGAATTCCCCTCGACATGGTAGATTCTATATCAATGAGAAAAATGTGGGAAGTATCGGGTTTACTCTCTAGAGGGAGAGTAGGATTGACCGATGATGGGGTTAGATCGACCACATTGGCACTCTTCAGAGGAAGAGTGGGATTGACCGATGATGTAACTGGAACAACCACTTTGGCACTCTTCGAATGAAGGGTGGGATTGATCGAGGAAGGGACTGGATCAGTCACTTTGGAACTCCTCAAGGGAGGGGTGGGATTGATCGATGGCGGAACCAGATCGACTGCTTGGGTTGCACTCTCTAACGGGAGAGCGTGATCGACCAAAGATGAGATTGGATCAACCACTTTGTCAACTGGTTCAACTAAGGATGTGACCACATTGATGACATGATCAATTAGACTGACCGATGAAGGGATCAGAGCAACCACTTTGGCACTCGTCAGAGGAGGAGTGGGATTGACCATGTTGGCACCTTGTAGATGAAGGGTGGGACTGAACAATGATGGGAGTGGATCAGTCACTTTGGCACTCTTCAAAGGAGGAGTGGGATTGACCGATGATGTAACCAAAACAACCACTTTGTCACTCTTCGGGTGAAGGGTGGGACTGAAGAGAAATCCCCCTGCGGACAAGTGGATTCTCTTGAGGTCCCTAACTCTTTAAGGCCAAGATAGAAAATTTCTTAACGTGGACACTGACTTTCCTTTTAGATCTAATTAAGATAATAAATGAAAGAGAGGGAGAGAGATATGTACCTTATTAGTGATGTTTGTCCTTGCAAAGTCCTGGCTGAGCTTCAATCCTGAGCTCCCTGATAGGTCCTGTAAAACAAACAAAGGTACAAAAGAATTCCTACTATATTGATATTATCTCAAATACAGATCTATCTTATGAATAAGACAAGTTCATATTCACAAAAAACTTCAAAGGAAACATGCCAAGCATGAATTTATTTTGATGATAACAAAGTGTTACTTACAGCCATGAATGTAGTGCAGTAGCTTCACCAAGCTTTCCTTGTCCATACCCTTGCTCAAATAACCCACATACAAGATGTTGATGCTTCAAATGACATCTCCCTCATGAGATCATAAGTTATATGCTATTGCAATGTCTCTCTTCCTGTACTGTATGTTTCCTATGATATCATAGGTTTCATACCTCCAATATTTCCTCCCCTTTCACCATGAGAAGGCCTCTTTATATAAGTTGGAAAGACCCAACCACTTGAGAGATCTTTGGGATAGGTTAAGGATTTCTCTCCTTCAGTTGAGGATCTTCCCTAAGATCATTCCTTGAGATCATATTCGAATCCAACCACCTTCAGATATTGAGGGGATATTTCCCTCATTCTTCTCAACAAACCAAATTTCGCCCAGAAAAGGCACCTCTCCCCCAAAAGGGGCACTAGAGAATTATAACGCTACCCCAAAGAAGGCTAGGGAGCGCCAGTGCTCCATGACAGTGTATAGGGGAGTGCTCCCCTCCAAAACCCATTTTTGAGTGGTTCTTTCAGTGGAAAAAGGCTTGTACTTCTAATAGACTAATTCCTCCTCTTCAAAACTAGTCTTTGAGGTGTCCTAAGTGTCCCTGTCATGTATTTGGAGGCATGACATAGGCAAGAAGGAAGTATGATGTTAGCAAAACTTATAATACTTCTAGTCAATATGCGACACTTGTGGACAAGATACGACACTTACAACACTTGTAATGATGACACTTGCAACACTATCGAAGTGAGTAATTTTGAGGTGTAACATACACTTCAACGATAACAAAAGATAAATATCATAGTAAAATGCTCAAGAAAACACTCAATTGAAAAGGCTCTTTCTCACATAACAAATATGTTCATTATAGGCTCGTGAAAAGAAGAGATGAAATCAAATCTTGTTCCCTGTAGTAATTGAAAATGATAATCAACAATTCACTCTTAAACAAAAAACAATCATAACTCTATTTACTCCAATCAAACCTATGTAGTATAGAAAATAGTCAATATAATTGAGAGGCTTCATTAAATGGTGCATGAAGGTGAGAGATGAAGTTTGATCTCATTTCTTGTAACAACTCACTTCAAACTTGCAGGAAATTCTTATCTAATTCTGCACACACTTCAAAATCAATTGATGCATCCCAAATAGAAATTTAATACAATCTTACAATCTTGCAATTCTAGAAATTACTTCATTTCTACATAGGAAACATAATTTTTAATGATATGTTCCATTTAATGGCTTATGTAATGCGAATTATGGACTCCCAACTGTTCCTGTACTTCCACTCTTTGCAATCAATTCTAACAGTGAAATAAAAAATGAAATCAAAACAACAAGTACATGAAATAAAAATCTATGCTAATAATTTACAATGAGATTACCAAGCTGGATCGATGGGCCGTTGCCAATGCCAACATGGAATATTTTAGATCAGAATATGATAAATTCTAAGAGACACAAAGGATCCTTGAATTCAAACTTCCATTGATCTTCAACAAATAAATTTACAAAAAGAGTTGGTTCAAAAATCCAATTTGCAACATACTAATTCCTCTTTCTTACAGAACCAATCTTACATCATAATAATTACTTTCTACTCAGACCTATGAGGTCTTATTTATACATAAAATCCATGGAGGAATGGATGAAACCGAATCCCCAAGCTAAGAAAATAATTTTTACAATTTTAGGATAAATACCAAAAAATTGTGTTTTTTAACAATTTGGGCAGATTTGAGTTAGTCCCCCACCCATATCTACCAAACCAATTCTAATTTTGAAAAATATTCCAAGTGATACTCAATTTGTCATGTTATGGACAAAATCCATGTATTATAATTTATGGATCTGATACCATATGCATGGAAATTGAGGCGCAAGTTGGCAGTTTGAGTTTTTTGCTAATTTTGGCATAATCATTCCCCCTGAGCTAGAGGTACACACATGTGGGATGGGTGAATTCTAACACACATTTAGACATGAAAACATCGCTTTGTACAAAACCCATGAGCCCGATTTGCTTCTAGAAACACTAAAAAATTATGAATTATGTCTAGTACCGGATTAGCACAGGCTGGTATCGGAATAGGTGGAGCCTTGGTACCGGAATAGAATGGGTACCGGATCATGATGCTTAAGAGTAAAAGTGATTAGGATCATACATAATCAAGAATTTAATCAAATTATCTCAATAAAATTAAACAAAACATGCCTTAATCATAAGTTACCTCTTATGCACATGAACAAGGTCATGAAGTGTATTTATGGAGGAAACTGTCAATTAGATACACATGGCATAGGTAAAATAGGCTCATATAGAGGGTAATATAGGGCATTAGAAGTGTCAAAACTGAGACTCAATAGTCATCATGAGCGGAATTTCTCACCTCCATGGATTTTTGTGGATGACCCTGCTTACTAACTGGTCACCAAGCTAAAGCAATGAATTTCAGTTAGTCAACAAAATGTTATAATAATAAAACTTAATAGTTCCAAGAATGATCCATCACATGTGCTTAAACTATTAGATGGGATCAAGTCGATCAGATAGGTTAAAAGGAAACCCTCTTGTGGCTATGAACACCTACTGGCAGCAGTAGGCCTACCTACGGTATTAAAGTCCTTTTCTTAAAACTATCATGAACCTTGGTGAAACAACAGTTCATATTTTAATTCTTTACAAGATATTTCCCCTCAATTCATGAACTATGGTAACATCAATCTATATATGTTTGCAAATCTAATATCAATACTATATGGACCAAACAAGGGATTTTATTAAGGAAATTTGAAGATATGACAGCTTGGTACCTCTTACTATATTTCCCCATAATGATATGTTTTGGATCAACGCAGAGATAACTGTTGCACCCAGTGAGTCGACATTTGTTGGTTTCCCGCAACAACCCCCTTCTTTTTCTTTAATCAAAATCTAGAGTCCCTCTAAATTTGACTTGAATTCTTCATTTGTTTCCCTTTGACTTTATTGGATTGGTATTCGTTTTATTTGCTTCGAGGGTGGTTTGAGTTTATATTATTTTCTTTTTTTTGGTTTGAATTTCATGAAATTCAAATGCCATTTCATTTTTATTTCTACAGAGTTTTGATGTTGATAGACGAGTTTCATAATTTGAGAGTTTGTTATTACCTCTTCCTGTTGGCAGCCAACCCAATTTTTTCGATTGCTCTCAAAAAGCTGCCTACACCCTTTGTCGTGTCACGACAAATCACTGTCGCTTTGTGCTAATGGACATTCGTCTCATTTTTGCGACCATTACAATTCAATTTCGACTCAGTTTTCACAACTGCAAGTGTGAAAACACCTCTTTTGTTGATTAGAYTGTCGTCRTCTTTGGTTGATTTACTGAAAGATACTTGATCACTGGTTTATCATATGACTGCTAAAGGTTTTATCAAACTTATGTTCTTGATCATTATCTTACCTTGATTGCACATGTGGATATATTTTATTATTAAACCTTTGGGCATAAAAGTTATTGGTTTTATTATGATCTTATGTAAATTAAAATGGATTTGGTCATATTGTTTTTATCCTCGCTTTGGACTTTCACTCGATTCTTATATGAACAAATTTTTATTGCATGGTTCTTAGACTTTGGAATACAAACATATATGATATGC